>CCKQ01013455.1:0-10537 GCA_000751175.1 Stylonychia lemnae
CCCCAAAACCCCAAAACCCCAAAACCCCTTTAGTCATATTAATTAAAAATTAAGGAAATTAATTAATACAGGTACAGAAATAATTATATTTAAATTTTGGCTAAAATATAATCAAATTTAATTGGGTTATGGCTTGTGAAATTCTTAGCTTTTGATGAATCTTTGATTTTATTTTCTTCTATCCCTTTTATGCATATCTATTAGTTCTTCTGCTGGTATTATTTTGACTAAAACTCTAGTTCTAAAAACCTCTTTCTTGAGATAAGCTATCATCTTTCCTAAAGAAAATATTAAACTTCCCAGCAGAAAAATAAGGAAAAAGCAGAAAACTATAACGAATATCTATATTTGATGATCCATGAAATTCTATAAAGATTTCTCAAATTTTTGACTCAAGTCATTAGCTGCTGGTAAAATAAACTTCAATATCATGTATATATAATCCATTGTAAGTTTATCATAGGAATGCTCATCCAAAAATTAGATATTTCTCTTCCAAGGCTTTAACTCAAAAGAATCAAATATTATTAGCTCCGAGTATATATAGTAGTATAAAGCATTAAATGTATTTGCTAGTCCTAAATTAAGCAATCCTTTCCTAAAAGTCGAGCACTCTTGCAGAAGGGATTAGTCTTTGCTAAAGACTGCCTAGCAAAACTTATCTGAGTTGATTATTTTTATTTAATTAGTAATTTCTTTTAATTGTACCGGCACAGACGTCTAATAACTTTGAAGCTTCTATTCAAAAACCTAGCAAGCATTTTAAGCATGATTTGCTACAGTTTCATTAGAATACCCAATCCTAATGGTTTAGTTTTAAGTATATGTTTCTATTAAGAATTGATATATATTTGAAATGCATGGAGCCCTTCTATTTGCAGTTTTGAGGTAATTAAAACTATCTTTTGCTGAGCTGAATACCATTGATGAGATAAAGTAAAATGACAGATAGAAGCCAAGAATGATTGTTGCGAAGGAGAATATCAGAAATATTTTCTTGATTTTTTTGACTCTGTAGATAGATTTCAATTGATACTTTTAAAATCTTCTCTAAAGCTTGGTCTCTGCTAAGTTTTGCTCGGTATTTTGATTAGCTGTTTAAATTTATTGTTAACTTTAATTATTCTAATTAATCAGCATTCCTGAAAATGTAAAGTTATCTCTTCTCACACCCATTTAGTCTGAGGCTGCTTCTTTTGATTCAGTTGGGGAATCTTCAGGAAGTTCTTTTATTTATTTGATGATATTAGCTGTATGGATAATAAATTTATTGCTAAGTGAAGAAAATAGCGGAGGAGTTAATTAATTCTTGATAGTTTTAGGAGAAGGGCGGCCATTCCTCTTTTATAGGTCTAATTATATTATATTCATATCATTGTCACCTAATCTGTATGATGAATTAACCTCATTAAGAGATCTAAAATTTGTTTCGTAATTTTGATAATCAGAAGGTTTCTATTTATCTTTAAACTCCTGGTTTGATTGAGATAAAAATTTATCAATTCTCGCAATAACATCATTCTTTGTATCAGTTGAGATATTCATCCATTGTTTCACAATCTCTTCCTATTCAATATCAAGTGTAAAAGTAACAGGTACAAGAGCAATGGATGAAATGAAAGTAACAGCTACACATGACATTGTGATAATCAATACTGTCATATCATGAATATCTTCCTTTGATTACGACTATTCCACAAATAAATCTGACATCTGCAATGAAAATGACCTCAAATCATACATTCCATTAATAATTATGAAATATGCATTTCTCTAGTTTAAAGTTGGAGAAGTTTAGGCATCTTTTATTTTATAATTTTTCATCTCATTTATAAAACTCTATTTATCAATAGTTATGAAACTCTACATTTTAGTCATATATTATTGAATTGCAATAGTGAATTTTTTCTTTGTCCAGAATATTTTACCATCTGCTTGCATTTCCTAAATCATTACATTATCTTTAGTCATAAAATCAACCAGCTCATTTTCTACATAGTTTTTGTCATCTAATACAATATAGATTTATTTTTGGAGTTACTTATATTGATCTTCTAATAGAGATTGCAAATAATTAAAATCAAATCGATCTGATACGTTCTAATCCCTTTGATATAGCAATAAAATTCTAAAAACGAGTCTAGAATAAGCTAATATTCCACCTAAGCTAATTGATGCCTCGACAATGGCTGAATCTTCAATGAATTGCTTATTTTACACTTAAGTAACACCAAGAACTGAGAATGAAGTTCCAATCAGAATACAAAAAAATATGACGATTGCTTTCCTGAGATTTGATAATGATTTCGGTGTTTAATTAAAATCAATTGCTCCTTTGAAATTTAGAACTTAATTTGATTTACTAGATCCTGATTCAGAGCTAGGATTGTTGTTATCTATAATAATTTAATCCAATTCGTTAAACTCCTGGGATAATTAATTTTGCCTCTTGCTTAATCCTTTTGTATCCATAGATTTCATCATATAAACGAGATCTCTCTCATCTTTGGATGATTCTATTTCAAAGAATACATACTCTCTAAATCTAACTTTGTTAGGTAGTCTGTACTCATTCATCAAAACCATTGCCTATAAATCTTTAGCTTTACTACTAGGATCCTTTAACTTATGATCAGAGAGCTCCGAGAGCATCTAAAGTTTAACTCCTTATTTTAATTACTTTTTAGTGGTTGATGGGTTAATTTAAATTATTTCCCTTATGTTAATCTTTGAATCATCGATAGCAAATTGATCCTTTGAAAGGAATCTGTCCATGAAGTTGTCACAAACATTTTCTGCATATCCCTCTTCATCTGTAATCACTACAAAAGCTTCATTTGATTTGCAATTCATGTTTTCAGTTTGAATCTCAATATTAAACGTTACGAATCCTACTATTATGAGTCCATGCTAATCGGAAACGCATGTTTAAATATCTATCCTACAAGGAATAATGCACTAATTTTCTTTTTTTATCCAGACTCTTGGCAATACAGAAGATAAGTGTCTACCATGATTTTCTGTAAGAAATTTTTGAAGAATTTGATCATGGTATTGAGCCACTACTTTAGGCATGAGATAGTTAATGTTTTTCCCAATAATGGTTTATTGAGGAATGCCTGTATATTAGCAAATAACTTCATTTACTAAAACAACTTTGTTTCTTTTTTATTGGGAGCCGGATACCAACACTATACCTACTTATTCTTGATTTTTAATGTAAATAGACTATCTTGTTATCATCATTTTTTACTGCAAGTTTTTAATTATATTCTAGAGATTCATTCCTTCTATTTCAAAATTCATTACATCGATATTAAAGTTCATATGAAGTTAAACTACTTCTTTGAAATCAGGCTTCATTACATAAATACTATCATATAATTTCTTTGTTTACAAATAAGAATCAACGATTTTCTACCCCAAATGCAAGAGCGTGCCAATTTCATAATCTGATTTAGTAAGAGTTCTCCAAAATCTTTCAACCAAGATAGTGGTATCTTAAACAACTTTTTTGTATTCCTAGAATTCTCTTTCTAAATTTATTGATTTGTCTATATCAAACATATCCTTTCTGATAGCTCTCTCATGATCTTTGATCATAATTTATGCCAAATTTTTCAAGTAGAAGTAATTAAATTTCTCCTCAGATGATTGATTCTTTGATTTTAATTTAAGTAGCTTGTAATAGGACGAGTAAAGCTTGTTAAAAATAACTAGATTAATATATATTTCGAGATACCGAGTGGTCTTATTTAGACTTCCTAATTTTGATTTAGAAAGGAGAAGTTTTAACAGAATTAAGTTTCTTTATGTATTTCTATCTTGGTGATGCTATTCATCAAAATTATCATCAAGATCAATCTTCAAAGTCTGCTAACTATTCTCGTCAGATCTTAACGTACTATTCATTTCAACGTGCTTTTTGTGACCAAAATTGAATAATTAATATTCTTGATCTAATTCTGATTTTTTACAGATGCATCTTGAGTTTTAGCAAGTCACAATGTGCTTGATATACATATTTTATAATCGAATCTCATTTTAAGGATCTTTTTCTCTGATAAGTTTTTCAAATATTATAATTTTTGAATTTGGAATTGCAGAAGTGATGTCAGTCTGTAAATCAAAAAAGCTCTTTGTCTAGTTTCGTATTTTGAATATCAGAGCAAGAGATTAAATCAAAATAGCAAAAATTATAATTATACAGAATGAGATATCTGATATCTAACTTATCAAATCAATTGTTATACCAAATATACAAAGATTCTAAATTATTACATCCTTAATTAAATGAGTAGTATCTACCCAAAATGAATAGTATTTAATAGTAGTGTAAGAATACCAAATTGAAAACATCGACAGAATAGTAATAGGGATGTTTAGAATATAAAATTGAAATCAGTCTTAAATTTCATGCTAAAAAACCATTAGAGAAACACTAGTCATTATCATTAATTAGTTTAGTAATTCATATCGGGATTTTATCTAAGCCCAAGGAATATCTTTCTCAGGAAAAATACAGTTTGTTAATCTTTGCTACAACAGAATTATCATAAAAGATAACGCAGAACCAAATGCGGTGAAAATTAAGCGTAATTAATCAGTTTTTTAAAGGCATTTCGCAGTGAAAAAATAGCATTTTATCGCTGTAAGCTAAATACCAAAAATGTAGTTTTATATGAATCTTCCTATAATTATGATTGCTAATGCTAAAAAGGAAAAACATGTAATTTAACCATTATTCTTAGATATTTTGCTATTCGAGGTATTTCTGCTTGAAAAGCAGCTTAAACTACATCCAAATAAAATAATTAATGCTAGAGAAAAAGCGTTAAGAGTGTCAGTAATGAATTAGAAATCATGTGATTAACTAATTTTCTCAAAAAGGTTTATTTCAATTAAGTAGGATTTTTTAGCTTCTGATTTGAAGTTTACAATCTTTTCAAGAGGAATAATTGATAGTAGAATCAAATCAAATATGATCATTGAGGAGTATAATCTTTAAGACATTCGAGCATTAAACATTAGCTCATGCATGAATATCTGGAACTTCTTACTAAATTTCTAAAATTCACTTATATTCTTCTTGCGTGAAGGAATAGACATCTTTCTAATTAAAAAGTTTTAAATTTATGAAATTAATGATTTAAAATTTATGAGTTAATACATTATTATTTATTCCCTTTAAAAAATATTATCTTGATACAACATTTATATTGGGAGTCAATTCTTTTCTTTTTTGCTAAGCTTTAGAGTTTGATTGATTCTTTTTAGTTCTGAAGTCGGTATGATTTTTATAAGGATCCTGCTTCTAAAGACAACTCTTTTTAGGATTCTAATCACCACTTTCAATGCAATTATGAGACTAACCATAAGAAATACGATGAAGACGCTAAAGATAATGATGTACTGTTGCATCTTGAAATTGAGATATTCTGTTATTGAATCATCAATCATTAGGCGTATTTTATCAGTAATCGGAATCAGAAAATCCAATACTAATTTCATGTAGCTATAAAGTACGTCATTAAATTCTAATGAGTCAAGAAATTGTTAATCTCTTATTGCAGCTCTTCTTGCTTGAAAACTAATCAAATCATGTGTAATAAACAAGTAACTGCTCTATATTGCACTTCTCGTTCCACTCATCAGAATTCCATTCATAAATTTTTAGCAATTCTATATTACAGTTTTATCTTTGAAGGTCATTTCACAAGCATACATATCATCCATTCTTATTAAACTATTCTAAATATTTGAGAATTGAGAAGGAGGTTGCTTAACATAGTCAAGATATTTAGATTCAAATCCTGAGCAATCTGCTCTCACATAGTCGTCTAATCTCTGATTACTATATCCTAAAATCTAGGTCTTATTTTCTGTAAATGTTTCAATAAGTACATTAAATGAAGTGGAAAGACAAGGACCTCTTCTGCTTGTTACCTTTTGAAAGCCAAAAGATTCAGCTGACTAAGAAAATATGTTTGCGCAAATAAAGTATGAACCCAAATAAAAACCTATTATGATTGTTGAAAAGCCTAAAATAATCAAAGATTTCTTTGTTTTTTCATAAAAAAACAGATTATCAAGCTATTTTTGTAAATCTTCTCCTGACTATTCTGATTTTTATTATACCATGTCATCTATAGTTTCATTTAAGTAGGTAGTTTTATCATTAAGAGTACTTGCATATACAGAGAGATCTAACTTGCTACTTTTTTGGATAGTATTCATAGTATTAGGAATGGAATCTTGGTATGACCTGCTTACATCATTTGCATCATTCATCATTTCATCTAATGGTTGTAAGCCTCGATTATTCATCATGATTCTATTAACCACAGCAGCCAGCTATTTCTTGTTTTTCAGGATGTTGTTATTCATTATTTCTTCGTCATCATTGTCAAATTAATCAATTATCCCAGAGCTACCTCTCTAATTATGTTCGAATCTATGTTAAGATAACTTAGACCTCATATGATTATTGTTTTAGTTAAACACCTAAAGAGAACTTGGTCTAGTTTTTGGTTGATTAAGTGACCGAGCCATTATCACACTTTGATCAAGGATCTCTTTAGTCTTTGGTTTTACACCCCTAAGATTCATTTTATCCATATTTTCACTCTGGAAAAATTTCACAAATTCAGATATATTATTCAATACTTCTTCTTTAGTTTCATCTCTGATAATCATCCAAAATGAGACTATTTCCTTTTCATCATTATCTAAAGCGAATGTAACTGGTATAAATATAAGAGATATGATAAGCGTGACTCCGATGCAGCTGACAGAAATTATAAGCACTGTCATATTATAATTAGCTTCTTTACTTTAACCTTCTTCCATATACAAATCTGCAAGCAGCAAGCAAAAGTTTCTAATTTCAGTATTTCCATTGTGAATTAAAAACCAAACATTTTATCTATAAATAGTTAAATTACTCATCTATGGCAGAAGTTTGAAAGTTCCTATTCGCTCTTTAAATAATTACTAATCCATATCCATAAAATTTTCAATCTTGGTTAAATATTACTGTATTCCTATTGTAAAGGTAGTGTTATAAGTTGTGATCTTCCCATCTTATTGAATTTCAGATAATTGCAATGCATTCTATCTCATATAGTAGTTTAGCTATGAGCTATCCTTGTATTTATCACTTGACATATATTAGGCATATAGCTTAATCTGATAGTAATAAGTCTGCATCATTTGCTGTAACTCATGAAAGCTATAGCTTTATATATCTTCATCAATGTAATTAGTTTATACTAATAATCTAAATGTTAGTCTCATATTAGCTAGCTAACCTACTAAGTAAATGCTCCTTTGGACCTAATCTTGATCTGCTTTGAATTAATCATTAGAAACAATAGAAACTGCAAGCATCGCAAATGATGTAGCTGCAAGAGTCATAAAGAATAGTATAATGGCTCTTCTAACATTCAAGATTGATTAAGGTATTTTTTGAAAATCAATAATTTATTTTGTCTATAGCAGCTCACTAGATTTCAGTGAATTTGAATTAGAGGAAGCTGAACTATCTGATCCATATCCAAAATGAGGGTCAATTTTATCTTCATCAATTGCAAAAGTTTCAGATTCTCCCATTTCATAATCTAGATCTTGAATAGTATGTTTTATCTATTTTATTTCTGATGCTCTTTCTATACTAAAAATGATTTCTTTTATTATAACACCTTCAGAGAGTAAATGTGTTCCCTATGTGATTATAACATCAACCTTTTTTTGATTTAATTCACTCTAAGGGAGGAATTAACTTGCAAAAGTAAATATCATTTGAGTTTTTACCCCATTTCTGAGATCGTCTTCCTTAAAAGTTTTCAAATTATGAAACATATCATCAATGTTGATCTTAATATCAGAAATATATGAGTTAGACCCCATAAAATCATTTGCGAAATTGAAAGAGCTACATAAGATAAAACCTTCCTCATCTGTAATCAAGAAATAAGAATCTTCGACTTTACAATGAAAATTTTTCTTCTTAATTTAAACTATGGGGTCTATAAATGCAACTAAGAGAAGACCCTTTTTCTGAGAGATACAAGCATTGATTGATACTTATACAGGCTCAATATGCCCCTCACAAGTTTTAATCCAAACTCTCTTAAGCTTTGTATCAATGGCTTGTTATTCATTAAAGATAAAGTTTTTAATTAGAGTTTCATGTACGTTCGCTATTACTTAAGGAATAAGCATATTTAATTCTTTTTTATGAATTTCCTTTTGCTCGTATCCACTTAGATCAGAAATAAATTTGTTCGCTAATATAATCTTCGTCTTTTTGTGAGGACGAAATGCTGCAATTACCATTCCGATCTCATTAGTTTAATGCTGTCCATACTAGTTAAGCTTAGTTATTTTCAATTTTTAATCAAGGTTTTTCAGATAGTTTGCTTGCTAAATTGCTTCAATTTCAAAATTCAAGACACATTAATTAAATTATATTCCTAGTATGACAATTTCTCTGTAGTCTGGTTTTTCCTCTAAAATACATTCATATATCTCTTTTAGCATCAAAAAGTTATCTACAATTAACTTTCCTACATTAATTATTTTCCTCATTTAATAGTCATTTTTCTTAAGATCTTGCCAGAATTTCTCTACTAAGTTAGTAGTTTCATATATTAATCTCTTATACTCTTAGAAATTAGCATCAATGAATAGAGTAGAGTCTACGTCTATTAGTTCTCGTTTTGATTGCTGATCATTTATTCTTGATTTTTGGAATATCAACATATTTAGGTAAGAGTATTGTTTCTTGTTAAAGGCTGAATTTTATTTGTGTTTGAGGGATTACAAGATGTAGAGAGCTTAATACTATTTTTGATATATTTCAGCCAGAACAAATATCTCTAAGAATTTCGTATTTATTTGATAGTTAGCATTATGGAACATGTGAAATAATATCTTGAGTATCAGATCATTCCTTGCTTCAATTTACATTTCATTTCTTGTTTGATTTTGTTTTTTATTAAACTACTTTTGCATTTTCCTGATTTTAAAGAGTTTATCTTCCATTGATTTTTCCACTTTCCTCACAAGACTATCTCTCATATGACTATTTGTTATTACTGTTGTCATCTCTAGATCTGATACTCTATTTGATATTCGCTCTTAGAATATTCTTTATTCTCTTATTGGTAGGCAAGGACATTTAAAATCTTAACACAGGTAGATGTGCTAAAGATATATATACTGTAGTGCAAGATCTTCTCTAGAATTTGGAGGTTTATTTTTGTATTCTAAAAAAGTGTGAATAATTTCCTAATGATGATGTTAATTTTTGATATATTGTCTCAAATTTCTAAAATTCTTCTCAAATTTTTTTCTCTTAATACTGTAAATAGATATTGTAAGGGCTATAGTTAGGATTATAATCATTATACAGTAAATAAAGTCAGTTTTTTCATCACATAATTCGAGAAGTAAGGCATAAAGCAGTGCAGACCAAATGATTGAGTCTCTAATTATAATTGAAATATCTATTTTTGAATTAAATGCAACTCTATTA
Organism: Stylonychia lemnae; assembly: GCA_000751175.1. Taxonomy (NCBI): domain Eukaryota; phylum Ciliophora; class Spirotrichea; order Sporadotrichida; family Oxytrichidae; genus Stylonychia; species Stylonychia lemnae. Next base: position 9,539 of record CCKQ01013455.1, read on the forward strand.
TTAGCAACTAGCCACAATTGTAAAGTTTAAATGACTATTAGAGGAATAATTAATATGTAATAAGAGATCCATTCCAGAAATAAGTCTATCAAACTTAGTTCTAAGACAGAGGTAAACAAAACTATTCTCTTCACTATCTAATAGTTGCTCATTGCTCTTGCCCACGGTATATTTTCTGCAGGGTATATTAAATCTTGAGTTGCATACTAGAAATAGGAAAAACTTGTGGTCAGAAACAAAGCAATTAAATTGATGTAAAATCTGGCTGGAGATGTTTAATTTACGCACTGATCATTCTCAAATGAACATCTAATTGTTGTAAGCTGTATTCCAAGAATGTTAAAAGTTAAGTATCGACCTGTAACTAACATCATGAATGAAACAAAACTCATTCCGAAATTATACTAATCTGCTCGTACTTTAGTAGTTAATCTTTGATCAAACCGAAAAAATTAGATTATTGTAAGTACAAAAATAATTAGCAAGAACACATTTATCACATCTGAAATGTATTCTAAAACTCCATTAGATTCAAGATAATACAGGTAATTCAGCTTTGAATAATTTTCTCTGGAATTGTGAATTTAATGGTTTCTCTCAAAATCAAATATTGATTCGAATGGGATTTCCAGTACAATAACCAGGTCAATTAGCTGAATAAAGCATATGGTCCAGTCCGATACTTTATTACTATTCTGTAGATAGTAGCAAAAGATGTACCATCTCGCTCGCAGTCTTTATCTTAAATTTAGTTTTTGTTAGTTCTAAAAGCTTAAAAATCTCTTTTGTTTCATAATCGAATGCTTATAAATTATTTGGATTTTTAAATTGTTAGAAGACTTGTTATCTATCATAAAAATAATTTAGTGAATAAAAAAGTCTACATCAATTGAATATATGAATCACGCAATAAAATGATAATTTATCAGACAGTTTGCCAATTTACCCTTATTTTAGCTATAAGGGGTTTTGGGGTTTTGGGGTTTTGGGGTTTTGGGG
>CCKQ01013489.1:0-13690 GCA_000751175.1 Stylonychia lemnae
CCCCAAAACCCCAAAACCCCAAAACCCCATGTATTTGGCAGACATTACTATTAGATTGAAATCAAATATAAATTAACTAGAATTAGCTAAGGTTTATTATTATTAAAATATTGTGTTATAAAAGAGGTTTTAAATCAAATAATAGACTTAAATTAAAACATTTTACAAATAATATGCGTATCGATCCTAAAAATTATAGTTCGTAGACTTTTACTAAGATACTATATTTGGTAGTTTTATGTATACTCTAATGATAAACTAATTAATCCTGTAATCATTTTAATGATATATAAAATACACATATATAGATTCTGAGCATACAGTATCTAGTAATGCAGCTATAGGATTTAAAGATCTATCATAGGAAAATATTCAAAACGTAATCACTTTTTCATCCATTTTTATTTACAATTTTCTCCAAATTAACTCTTTTAATGTAGTTTAGTTTAAATCTTTGGGTCAAGGTTTATTCTTCATTTTCAACAAACTAAACACTAATGGGTCTCAATAATATCATTAAAATGACAGTGACAGGAAGTTCTCCCTTGAATATATATGCGCCAAATATTTTATAGACAGATTTAACAAATTAATCCCTTAAAATAACTGGCGCAAGAAGCATTTGGATGAGGTTAGGAGTGGTAGTATCAGATAATACAGTGCAGTTGTATTCTGGTTATGATTCCAGAGTTTAATTCGCATATACTAAAAACTAAAAATTGGCATTTGTAATACTTATTCATCTCATTTCTATCTATCTTAGATATTTTATTCTATTTAATTTAGAATCCATATCCAGAAGATAACTTTATTGGCCAGGCAAGAGAAGACAAGTATGAAATTTAATTAAAGGATTTCGCTTTTTGGAAGAACTATGTGCTAACCTAGACTCAGATGCAGTCTTTATATTTCAAGTAAGGTTTTTCACTTCATTACAACAATTCTACTTTTCCCTAAAACATTTATTTCCTATTATATTCTGATCAATTTTCTTAAACTTTGGTAATGCTAGATGGATGAATAACAACATCCAAGTAGACAAACTAACTCTCTACTACAGAATGTCATAGTATTCCTCAAATTATAGAATTTATGACTATGTAAACCCGTTTTTTTAGTCAAGACGATTTAATGGAAGTTATGGAGCTGACATTAATGTCTAAGACTAAATGCTAAGTTTATACCTAGATAATATGAGAAAAACATTTTATTAAGAATATACTGACTTGAATACTAGGAGCTATGCAGTTTATAACCTTGAAATTTCTGATACTATTATTTTGCCTACTATTCCTAAATAGAGAAAAAGGGTTGAAAGTTTTACTTTTGAAACTTGGTATCTTTTCAGGACATTACCTACACAGATGATCAGTTTAATAAGTAACTGTGATTAAATAAGTGAAACTGGATGTGAAAATTTCGCAATAAATTTATAGATAGGTTCTAGTATTTAAAGCACATACTTAGACTTATGTGGTTAAAGATTTTAAAGTCCTTATGAGCCTGGAATAGCTGTTAATACTTGGTACTATATTGCTGTCAGTTATGGAAATGGTAAAAAATACTTAATTAACATTAATAGGCAAGGCTTAATTTATCATTACAATTACAGCAATTAAATCCCCAGCTATCTATGAAGTATAAAACCCCTCCGATACTATAGACGGGTGTGAAATTTTTAGTCCTACATAGGATCTTTATGTTTTATTAAAAGATTAGATATAGGATTCTTCACTCAGAGTATACCTAAAAGAATTAAGAGTTTGGTAAAATTCTATTATATTTTTATAACATATTTTATAGGTCCTAGATGAGAACTCCTAATGATTTATTTTATGTTTATAAAACACCAATTGAAAGCTTTAACCCACCTTACCTAGTGAGCTATTGGAAATTTTACCTAGATCAAAGGTAGCTATCTTTATTATATGACTATGCAATAAACACTAGAGGATAGTACCCTGTAAAGAATACAAATACTTTTTGGCAGATTTCCACATAAGCTTCATTATGCGATAATGCTGCGTCCTTTATTCATTCATGTGTTTCTGAATAAGCAATGAAAGAAAACTTATTATAATTCAAGTATAAAGAATCAATGGGAATCGATTTTGCATATACAGGGGAGCTAAGTGTTGCTTATGAATTTTGGGCTTACATGGAATTCAATTTCACTTAATCTCTTCTTATTCTTGAATCTAACTCTTCAATAACTGGCTTGGCAGGAATTAATGGAACAATCAATAATCAATTCGTATTTTTTGAGGGAATAGATGAAAACAAAACTAATACCTCTGTAGATATAAAAACTCAGGGCGAATGGATTCACTTGACTCTCTACATACATGATCAAGATTTAGACGTAGATGGAAATCCTATCACTAAAACCGTAGTTTACGTAAATCGAGAATAAATTTATTCTTGGTAAAATTTTTATCAAGTCAAGGATTTGTAGTTGGTTTCAAATAAATCTTCTTATTGTGGATATTTAAAAGAACTTAGAACTTATTCATTCCCATCAGACGCCAGCTCATCTGTCCTATACTTGATATTCAAGAATTATAGGAGTGTTATATCATACCCATTGATATATCCATATCTAGAGATTTACATCACTTTCCAAGATCTATCAACCTATGAGTTCATATCAAATAATCAAAAAATTTATAACGATTTTATGACAAAAGACATATCAGGTAGAATAAGTAAAAACATATCGTATCAAATAAACTTTGAAAGATAAAATATGTCCTCTAACATTTACCAATCAAAGCTTATAATGTGCAGAAACGCTGGATATTGGGATGGATTATCCTGTTGATGTAAGTTATTGATAATACTGAATCTGGTTTATCATTATTTTTAGACGATGTTCTATCATTGAGTCCAACGATTGAATCAGAAAATTAGACCACTTAAATTGGTGAAATACTAGAAAGCTTTAACTCTTTATTTTTCTGGGTATAAAAAATCTTATTCAAAACATGATATAGTTCAAGCACAATATTCCATTAGAATTAAATCAAGCTGATTCCATTAAGTTTATGTAAAATCCTTTAGAAATAATCTTGAATTAGTTAAACATTTGATAATGTTAATTAAATAGATATAGAGTCTACAATAAATGACTTAAACATGTACACTATGAAAGCTAATATTTGCTCGAATGATCAGATGGTTATTTATGAAAATATTGAAATTGATTAAGATCTCTGGTATTTCCTTTAGATTTCAAGATATATTGATTCAAATGATATTCAGATTGTTTATGCGAATTTAGTAATATATCATCATTAATCTTATTCTTATTAGATTTCAAGCGACAGAAAAGATCTACAGACTTTCTATCCAAGTGCTAGCTCTTTTAAAAACTGTATTTTTGAGGATGGGGTAGCACAGCCAATGTAAGATTCATATATTAATGATTATTATAGTTTCTTTGTGCAAGATAAACCCTATCAGATATTTCTTAAAGATTTCGGGATCACAAAGGATCATTACTCTTTGAATTAAATAAAAAGCATAGCTTTGTAAATCATTTAATTATAAATTTCATAAATTTATAGTTCTCCTCATAGACTAAAAGATTACGCCTTAACATACCATAGAATTGACTTAGACTAGGATCATGGCCAATTTAAGGACGATTTTTCTCTGATTGATGTACTTCCGTTTCACAACTTGTCTTTGAAAGCAGCAGACACTAAAAACATAAGGGGTTATTATACATGGGAGTATGATCTCTATTTGCCAGTCGTCTGCAATAGTTCGTCTGACTTAATTGGGAGAGGAGATAACGTATCATGTGCTAAGAGCATTTATAGGTTGCATAGAATGTAGGAAAGTTGCATAACAGCCAAATTAACTTAATCACCTACAACTTAAGATACAGTATTAACAGATTTGAACTCAACTGATTAAATTCATTCTTCAGTAACAATTGGTTTCTGGGTCAAAATCAATTACAGATATCTTAATACCTATAATTGGACAGAGAATACTTATGTTAGGTTGGGAAATGGATCTGAGGGATCTATTTCAATAGGTGGATATACATATGGTAATATTTTGACATTTTAATTGAATTAATAGATCCTTAGGTAGTAAAATATTATGGGTAGAGAATAACAGGCATTTCTTATGATTCGGCATAGAATTCTTACTATTAGTACTATGATACAATGTATTTTGGAACTGATGACTACAACATATGCTTTAACTATTCATGCTATATTATGGTTCATTACTAATCTAATTCAAGTGAAGTTGGATCATCGTTTCATCGAGGTGGTACACTTAAAGGTAATATATATCCTAAATTCAATCACCACCTCACTATCAATGACAATATGTGCATTGGCTGTCTAAGGACTCCATCTGGCTTCTATAGATATGCTGATGGCTGGGAAGGAATGATAATGCATGTTCGAGTTTTCTTCAATTTAACCTATGAATAAGCATTTTAAAATATGATAGACGCAATGCGATATACGTATGAATTATAATTATTTAACGATTTAGGAGGAAGTTTGGCTTCAATAATCAAGCCATTTATCTTCCCTTGACCATAGCACAAATCATGAATACGCACAGGACAAAAGAGACATTAATGTTTAATTATGGCAGTAGTTTAGATATGCCCCCATAATATTCAGATATATTAGATATAGTCAACAACTTTTATGGATCAGATTCGTCAAAATCAGAAGAAATAAGTAAGAAAGCACCTCTATTTAAGCAATGATCAGTCAATAATATTATTTTAGTTGATTTTAGATAAAATTCTGATAGTATGAGACAGCTCTTGCCAGAAACTTGCCCCTTGAATGTCAAATTTAACAAAGATTTGGTCGAATATACAATTAAGTTTCAGATGAAAGTAATGATCTCTTTAGGCTATATAGATAATCCCTTTTTTACTCTCTTTAACGTCCTTACTTTTGGAGGGACAAATATTAATCAGATCTACATTTGGAATCCAAAGCTATAGATGTTTATACATAGAGACAGGATAAATATAAAATCAAATTAGTGGCAATTTTTCGCAATCACCTATTCTCAATCAATGGATAAAGGGTTTGTATACAGCAAAAATAATGTAATACTTTCACTAAATAACACATACTTATCTCCAATCACAGCTGGTACTTATACCATAAATGTTACTAATTGCTTTTTGGTTGGATTATAGATCTGGTCAAACTATCAGAATAAGAATTTAATTTATTCAAGTCTAATAAAGAATATTGATGCGCATCTGTATTACAAAAATCTTGCATTCTATTATCAGTCCTCAATCACATTCTCTTACATGGACTATATTAGGATACCATATACTGATTACACCAAACGCTAGGAAATAATGTCTTATTATAGTTATGGAATTGAATATAGTGTGGTAATCAGCAACTACACTCTTGCTCCAAACTTGCAGGCAGGATACCCTTATTAATGTAATGATGGTGGATATTATTCCAAGACGGGAGGTGGCTGTAGCTATAATTAGAACTTACTCATTGACAGTAAAGAAGGATATCATTCCCTTGACTTACGAACTTATGATAAGTTTACAAAAGCCCAAAGTTTTTAGGTAGACTTTTGGATAGGATTTGGGCCACTAAATGCTGGTTCAATCATAAATTTCTATGGATCTTAATTGAATCTGACTTTAAGAGAACCTGCTTTGGACTAAGGCTATTCATTTGACAATCTAATGACAGCTAATTTTACAAGGGCCATTCTAAATAATAAATATGCTGAAAATCGATGGTACTTCATATAAGTTGGATTTCAAAACATCTCTGCTACTTAATTTAACTTATCTATCCAGATTAATGTTGATAAAAGCTTTATCTATTTTAATACAATAGACCAGGTATTTGGTTAAGTAAGCTAGAATTTTACCACTATTTGTCCAGATGATTGCAACTAATTCACTCTGAAGCATTTTGTACTCTGGAACAGTATTGTGAAACTAGATAGTTATAAAGATGCTTTTGAACAAATTAATATTTTAACTAAATCTTAAGGAATTCTAGCGTATTATCCGTTGCAGGATAACTCAGGATTTTACTTAACTGAATATGTGTATCACTATTCTTTACCCCTATGGCAATATGATCATTATGAGGAAAAACAACTGGTTAGATGGTTTTACTCAGAATTTATAGGCTCTGGCTACTAAGAGGAGCATATACAATGCGGAATAAATGAATAATACGATGAATAATAAGCTGATTGTATCATTAAAAATGATGGAAATGAGAATATAGAGATATACCCTGACAAGTATGACTATATCACTTTAAACTTGACAAACTATTAATTCTCACCTGAATGGTCATTTGAATTTGAATTGCTGTTTAGCTCAACCGATGACATATTAATGAATTCAGGTCAAGAGATAAGTATAATGACTACAGATCCTAATTGTACAAACTCGGGAACAAAAATTAATTATTTGAAAATTTTTAAAGATTTCAAAAACATAACTTCAACTCAAACAAATAAAACCAAAGTTACAAAGCAGGCAGTCAAAGATATCCTTCAGATCCAATTTTAATAAGATTCAGGTAAGAAAACTAATCTATCTTAAGATATAAATCAGGATGATTGGAATCATATAGTTATAAGCAACTCAATCATAAACACTGATTTAAGAATGACCTCAGACTTTTCAGGCTTAAATTATTCATCCTATAATGCATCACTTTTTTCAAGTTTGCAAAAGCTAGCATCATGCAATTTATTAATTGGCTATGATCCTAATAGTTAAGAGTAAACTACTGACAAGAGTTTTATCATTAAAGAATTCAGAATATGGAATAAAGCTGTGAATGTAGATGAAAGTAGAAGAAATTACTTGATGGCTTTGCCTAAAAGAGTTCCTGACTTAGCAGCATATTTTAAATTTATTGGTCTTAACTCCTTTTACGAATAGATATAAGATGTAGCAAATCCCAATACAAATTTCAAAAGTTACACAAAATTTTACTCAGCTTCAAATAGAAATAACTGTCCTTTTGGAACTTAATTTGCAGTTTTAAACTACGCTAATCAATGTCTATAATATCCTGGATTAATGATTAATATCTCTGAAAGCTAATATATATAAATTCCAGTAAAGAAAGCTTTTACTACTATATTTTAAGACAATAGCTATGACTTTACTTTCCAATTCACACTTATGGCTCTGTATGAACCACTTCTATTTAATATTTTTGAAAAATTGCTTGAGCTTGAAAACGTGTTCTCACTGGAGTCTGAAACTATAAATACATTCAAAATTTTATTATACAGAGCGCCAGATTAGATAGAGCAATTATATTTTGATCATTACAATTAGTCAATAACATATATTGTTTCTTACAACCCTGCATAGTCTAAAATGATATTTTATAAGAAAAATACAACTGACCCAAAGCCAGTACCATTTAAGGAATTTTCTCTTGATTAGGATTTTAAACTGGATCCACCAGAGTATTTTTCTGTTGGAAAGGGCAACTATAATGATTAGAGAATATATTTTTCAGGCTTTCATATAACTGGTGAAGTTTATAATGATTTATAACTAACTTAAGAGGGAATGCAAAAAAACCTTCACTCATATAAATATCGGCATAACATGCTTGGAAATTATATTTTTTACGTAAGTCTAGACAGAAATTATGATTTTAATGTAATGTATGATACCTTGAAAGGGGAAATGATGCCTATTACCAATAACAGGCAAGGAACTGCATAACATCCATGGGTTTCATATATTGTCACTCAGAACTATTGTCCATTTGAGATGGATTGGGATGAATATCTAGAAACCTGCCTTAATAAAGGAGTGTTAAAATTGTAAAATTAGTCAGGTAGTGTCATTTTATTAGGTACTAACTTTTAGTGGTAGTTTAGTGTGGGATTTTGGATTAATTTCTAGTTATTATAACCCAATGTTAAAATGGATTTCTTCTAATTAGCCAATGTTTTAGAATTCTAAATTACAGTTCCTAAATTGATGAAAGTTAAAACATCTAAAGCAGGTTAGCTGATTGTTGAAACTGAGATATCAGCATAAAAATTTCTAATCACTGAGAATAATTGGTATGGATTTGCTGCAGTTCATAACTCTACAGGCTATTGGAAGATTTATCAATAAAAATCATTAATCGCTGAAATCACAGATAGTGCTGATAGCTACTATGGAAAAATTAGCAAGTTAAGATTTGGAGACATAAGTTTTACAAATAACATTATTAGAATAAAATAGATATTTGGTGTAGCAAGAGAACTTTTACCTGGTTAAATACAAGAATTTTTGAATAAACGAGTAAGCTAAGTAGATTACGCTAAATCATTACTGTTTTACTATCGATTGAATGAGAATTTTGGTACAAGCTTCAAAGACTACTCTTAATTTTAGAATCACATTACACTTGATGATAATATTAAATCAGGGTAGATTATCTGGGATTAGTCCTGGGAGAGACAAATAGGGAACGAAGAAATATGGACTGAGGACTTTAAAACATATCAATACATGGATAAAGGTTTATACTTTTCGACTTAAAAATCTTACCTACCTCTGAAAACGATCTCTCAAGATTAGTTTAAAAATCAATACTCATTTGAGTTCTGCATCTATCAAACAAATAAGTATAATAGGAGGTAGAACATCTTATCATTGGGAGGGGTTTTCTAAGTATTTTTAGGCATTAGCAATGAGATAAATTTTGAATATAATACCACAAATATTCCGAAAGGAATTAATCAGGATGTAAGTAAGTGGGACTGCTAAATATATTCTAGTTCCTACTTTGATATCTACAATAGTAGCTATTTTTGCTCTGAGTTCTAGTTACGTTTACAATGTAGTTATGGTGCTGGCAATAATTAAGCAACGTTACCTCTTTAAATGCTTTTATCTATTGGTGATTAGACTAATTCTTTTATTGGACATATAAGAAACATTAAGTTATTTTCAGTGTATAGATCAGTGGGTTCAGCTCGAGCATCGGTAAGATCTTATTCCACTTCAATAATGAATATGAAATACTTGATTGCTGATTACCCATTAACTGAATCTATTGGAGATTTTTTAAGAGAATAAGTATCTGGAGAAAAGCTAAATTTTTCACAATACAATGTACAATGGATAGCTCTGAAGTAAATGCCTAAAATCTGTAATGGAGATTCTAAGTATTCTTATAGATAAGGACAAGAATATTGTTATGGTAAGCTTTTATCAATTTATTAGCTTATATTTTTAGTCAAAGATAGAGTTCTAAAATTGAATGATTAGCTTTCATTTAAAATCCCAACAAGCCATTTGCAATGCTTTTCAGTTATCTTTTGGTTTTATTACACAGATCTAGAAACATTTACAATGACAATCAGTAATCGACTCATTTACTAGATCACTCCTGGCTATATTAAAGTATAGATATAAGGGAAAGGTGGTTATTATAGCTACGAGTAAAAATTCAACCTTTATAATCTAAATATTAACAAGTGGAATGTTTTGCTTTTGAGATTGTGTGATAGACTTCAGCTTTTGCATTTAGGAGTGTATTATTAAAAAGATGGTGTGAACAATAGTTAACCTTTATATGATGATGAAGGCAGTTAAGCAACTATTCCAATTAATTTTGCTTTTGACCCATTAGGATTAGAAGAATTTCAAGATTGGAACTTCACTAGTAATAGTGCTAAAAATAGGGTATTATTTGCTTTAGACTCGAAGAATTTTATAGTTATATCTAAGAGAAATTTAATTTTACAATGATATAGTATCAAAGTAATGGGTAATAAATAGTGGTTTTATGTAAGATTTATTAATATTTTTAAAACATATTAGACCTCGATTTTTAGAGCATCCCTTATTAAAGGTATATTATAAGCTACACGAAAGTACCGGGGCTTACATTTATAACTATGCTACCTACATATATCCGGCCAGTCCTTAAATATATCATGATTTGAATGGCTCTAATTTTGTGTGGGTAAATGATAATTCTATATTAACAAATAAAACAAATTTCTTGGCAAACATCTAATGCTAAGAGGACTTAGTTACATCAGTTGATGATCACTGTGAAACATTTGAGAAATGCCATGAGACTTGCTTGATTTCAACTGAATGCTTTGGACCATTGAGTAATTAATGTGTCTAAAAACCAAATTCAACTATTTTTGAATACAAGATAAACAGCAAAACATTATATTATTAGGAATGTCATACTAATTGTCTTTCTTGTAGCATTCCTTTTTTGAATTAAGACTGTGTCACTTGTGTCGATGGTTTTAGTTTTTACTTAGGCTCATGCATAATTCTTTGTCCGCAAGGCACTGAATAAAGAAAAAATCCAAACAAAAATAATAGGACTGAATGCATGGCATGCTAAAATGGGCTTTGCACTTGTCCAGCAGTTGATGTTACAATTTGTTAGGAATGCAAAGATTCCTCACATTTCTTTATAGAATCATAAACAGACCCAAAGCTAAATGCCTGCATTGAAGAATGCCCTAAAGAAAACTAATTTTACGATAAAGTTAGTAAATCATGTTAATCCTGCTACTATTTATGCAAGACTTGTTCTTCTGAATCATAATAAAGTTGCCTATCTTGTGAACAAGATCATGAATTGATAAATGGAAAATGTACAAAGATTGTATGCCCAGATGGTTAATACTATAATAGTACTACATTACAATGCTAAAATTGCAAGGATAGATGCAGAAAATGTTTGGCATCCAATTCAAGTCTATGCACTGAATGTCTTTCTAGTTTCTAGTAAGACAATTTTTCTTTAATAACTTTTAGTTTAGATAACAATGAGTGTAGAAAATGCACTCAAATATTAGATATGACGAATCCTTACAAAAATGGAAAATGTACAGAAATTTGTGGAAATGGAATTAGAGTTGGAGGGTTATTAAATTGTGATGATGGGAACAATTTGAATAATGATGGATGCAGCTCTATTTGCTCAATTGAATATGGCTATGAGTGTTTAGGTGGCAATTAGACTCATCCAGATATCTGTACCTATTCATTAAGACCTTATGCGTAAATTCAATCGGTCATAAATGGTAAATTTATCGCAACCTTCAACGACTCAGTTGTTTATGCTAATAATATGCTCACAAAACAGGATCTAAAATTTGAAATTACAGACACAAATGATAAATAGATACTTAAATCTTGGACTGTTATCAATTAAAATAAATAAGAAAATTAGTAGATATTGATATTTTTTAAGACTACAATTAAGCTTTAAGGTAATGAGGTAAGTATATAATTTTTATGCTATTCAACAGTTTCATTATATTTTTAGATCATATACTTGAAATTTTTAGAGGAAGGCCAACATATCTATTCAAAGAAAAATCCAAATGTAATTAGGCTTTTTTAATCACAATAGTTTCTCGTAAATGGCCAAGAGCTAATATACATAACTGATAAGGTATAAGAAGATGGAATAGCCAAAAAAAGCTAAGCGAATTTATAATCAGTTACAAATAGTACTTTGACTTCTTTGCCAAGTGCTCTATCCTCATTAGTGGGCACAAAATATATAATGTAATTAGAACTTATGATGTATTGATGGATTAGGTCTGGTGGAGTATCTTAAGTGCTAGGATTCATTAATAGTCTGCAAATTATTTATTATATGCCCTTGATTTAGGCGTACTATCCTGAAATGGTTAAAAATACTCTGACTTAGTTAGATTTCACTACAATGAGTTTTTTGGATTTTGATTCAGAAAAGTTACCTTTTAATGCAGGTTCATGGATTGACACTAGCTAGATAGTAGATAATCCTCCAGATTAAGTATTCATAGATTTTGGTATAACGAAAATAATTCTGTTGATAAAATACAAATCAAGGCTCTATCTCATGATTGCATGTTCATTATTTATACCAATCATTGCTTTAATCAACAAACTCTATAAGAAAAAAAACAGGTAAAGCATAGTAATTTTGTTTAAACTTATGTTTATAGACTGAAAAAAGTTCTCTACATAGTTGACTGTCATTTCAGATACAATCTAATCTTGGGTTTCTTTACGGAGCTAAACTTAGAAATGTCTATCCTAGCTTTTCTATAAATTAAAAATGTAACATTGAACTTACTATAAATTTATTGCTACTTATAGATACAAGTTCATAACTTCCAGCAAATCAGTGCTTCACTATTTAATTTCTTAGTTTTAGTAATTTAAATTAACTCTAAACTATAACATAGGCATTACTATTCAGCGCACCAATAGGAAGCATGCACATTATTTAAACTAACTTCAATAAATTGAAAGATAAAGTTTTTTTCGACAGAAATCACATACTTCTTGAAGGGTATGATTATAACTAAAAAAATGTAATGAGTCTAATGAGTCTCTCAATCTTCTTCCTGAGACGCTTGATTTACTCAGCTGTTCTGGTATATCTTTAAGGATTTGTGAATCTGCAATTCTAGATTAGCATTATTCTAAGTCTATTGCAACTCTTATGGCTTATAGTTATGACACCTTATGAATCGAAGCTAGATAACTTCATTAATATCTATAATGAATTTACGATCTTAATTTGCTTTTGCACATCTCTATTCTTTGTTGAGAAAAATCTTGATGATGATATTAAAACAGTTTGTTCTTGGATAATAGTTGGGGCATTGCTTTTGAACGTATTGATAAATATGGTACTTATGACAATAATAACAGTCATATCATTGATACAATACATTTCTAAATAGTTAAAGAAGTAGAGAGCTAAAAAGTAGAATACCAAAGAACTAGAAATAATAAAGAATCAAAAGCTAATTCAATAGGAAATATATTAAGAGTATTTAAATCATTTGACTTCAGATAGAAGTAATATTCATAATAGTACAATAGATAAGCTTATATCCATTAACTAGAGAAGTATCAGTAAAATTGAGACTTTTGAATTTACTACATTAAGATTTGATTCTGAGGCACCTTGGTTGTAGGCAAGTAAAAATCAAAAACTAAGGAAGAAATATGATACTAATCCTTCAATTCAACTTCCTCCCCCAGTCAAAAGAAGCCAAGACTCTTAGAATCATATGTTTTTAGAAAATTCAAACTCTTTCATAAAATCATCAACTCTAGAAATTCAAGATTTAAAATCAAATCCCTATCTGGACATTTATTAAATGGAAAATCTCAAGAGATTCAGACTTGATTCAAGTTAAAGCTAATCTTCATTTGGAAACTTAACTATGGAACAGCCATCTAGTGTTGATCCTTTAAAGTATAAGTTGAAGTCTCCATTTTAATACTTTGATGATCCCACATCAGTAAGTTTTAGCTAGATTTCAAGAACATTGCATGATAGTACGGTATCAGAAAATGAATAGAAGTTCCCAAAAATAGATACAGAATAATAGTTCTAAAATTTTAAAAACAGGTAATAATTAAGATAAAGTCTGAAAAGATAGAAATAATAGGAAAAATAGTTAAATGAGGAATTTGAAGATGTAATTGTTTTTAGAGGTAATTTGAAAAGTGATAACGATGCCTCTAAAACTAATTTCAAATAATCTTTTAGCTGGAGATTCAGAGGATTAATATGAATTCAATTAATAGTTATCAAAGATTCGAAATTTTATGAATTTTTAAACAATTTTTAACTTACCTAAAAGACATATAAATGGTAGAAGGGGTTTTGGGGTTTTGGGG
>CCKQ01013490.1:0-11235 GCA_000751175.1 Stylonychia lemnae
CCCCAAAACCCCAAAACCCCAGCATATATAAAAACATATTAAAAGAAGATATAAAGTTTTATTTGAGAAATTTAAATTAAAATAACTGTGCAATTTAAATATGAAAGGCAATCCTAATAGGTAAAATTTTAAGGTGTCCTCTAGCTTTAATTAGCAGAGACCTTCAACCACATCGAATTCTACAAATAATCAGAGCAGTAAAAATCGCAATCAAGATGCGTTTCCCAATAAGTAAAGATTGCCCTCTGCAAATCAAGATGGAAGCAACGATTACATGAGAGGTTCTTATGCTTCAAATAATCCACCACAATAGTAGCATTAAAATTATGCGAGCGGGATAAGCAATGGTTATCAATAATAAAATTATGATAATCCTAATCGTAATTTCAATATCCAGGCTTAGTCAAATAGTTATAATCATTATGGACTAGCCTCTCATCAAAGAGACTCGCATCACTCAGCATTTACCTCAATTGGTGCAATGAATACTATAACCTAGCCTTCAGTGAGCAATTACAGAGATATGAGATCATAGAGTCCATTAGATAACTAGAGCGCAAATGTCAAGTCAAGGAGATACAAAGATTTCGATCCAAATACGAATAATCCAAATAACAACAGAGACTTTTTAATGAGTTCGACTGACAATGTAAGTAATTACTATCAGGGAAGATTCAATAATAAAAATGAGCCTGCTTATCTCAGAAGTTAAAAGCAATCTATAATTAGTGCTGAGAGGTAAAGCTATCAACAGCATCCAAGTTTTATAAACAAAGACTCTATCCAAATTGATCAGTAGCCTGTTTACATTCAGAATTACAATTCAAATGGATCAAAGAACAACAAGAACATTTTATCTCCGAAAACTTACATCAATGATAGACGTGAGATGATCAATAGCAAAATCAATCATTATCAAAGTGAAGAAACTCTTTAAGATTAAATTGAAGATGAAAACTATAACATTGATATGCAAGATATTCTAATGAATCTACATAGCAAAATGAAGAGTTTAGAAAACAAGTACATTGACCTTGCCAATTTTTATAAGATGGGAGCAATCAAGCAAAAGCAGTAAAGCATTTTACAAGACACTAAATCACCTAATAAAGTTTTCAGTAATACTGCTGATAATTTTTACACAAACCAAAGTAGCAAATCACCCTTAAGACTGTAGAGTCAAGCTCTAATTGCTTAGGAAGAACTTGATACAGTTAAGGAGAAGAATATTATAAGTGAATTGCTGCATGAAAAATCTGATCTTGATAGAGAATTATAAAACATAGTAAAACTATAAAGCAAATTTTAAAAGGTTGCTTCTGATAAAAATCAAGACTAATTTGATACTCTTGCTAGAGATACATACGAATAAAGATAGATGAATTAGAATCCATCGGGAATCTTTCCTCAAGGCTTAGCTGAAGAGCAGGCTAAGGAATTGTAAAACAACATTCAAAATACTCTTACAAAATTTGAAAATGAGTTCATCTTGTATATCAATTAGAACTACAATTCATTCACAGAAAATGATATCTTAGGTTTGTTCGCTAATTTGAAGCGTGAAATAATAAGTATAATTACATCTTGCTTGAGAAACTCAATAAATCAAGAACTTAGGACCTAAAACTCTTAGCCTGTCCTCAGAGACAATCAAACTTAGTAATTACTCATAAACTATTAAAAAGATTAAAATGAGTTCGAAATTAACCAAGAGTATACAATCCAAACAATCAAAAAGTGTGTATTTGATCTACAAAACAAATAAGACTTGGCTCTTCTTGATCTTAAAAAATCCTAGATGCTCCTATAAAACATAACAAAAAGCTCACATGATTTGTGCATTGCTACAATGAGGTAGAAAGAAATAGCAAGTGGAAAGGCTTTTTCAGGCTAAACTGCATTTATGAGTTCCCCTAGAAATCTTGCAATTACCACTGATTAATTAGCTACAGAAATATCCAGTCATGTAAAAATCCTAGGCTAGTCTTTCTAATCTCTTAATCAGAAGATTCTGTCAGAGAGAGAGGAGCTATAAATGCTTGGTAGCATTTAAGATGAACTAAATGCAAACCTAGGAAATTTAAAGCGAAACTTTAGTATCATGATTTCATAATTTGATAATCTGCAGCCAATGACTCTGAACAGTGAACGTCTCTCAAGAAAGACAAGTAATAATGATCTCTCTCATAGGTAAGCATAAAAAGAATTGGATGAGCTTAAGGCTTTAAATGACAATCTTTAATAAGAACTGAGAAACGCAACAGATAAACTTTAGAAATTATCGCATGAGAATCACAATTTGGTAAATGAAAGTTAAAAGAGAGGAAGCATTTTAGTAGACAGAGAAAGAGAAATATCACCAATAAGTGTGTCTAATATGAGGACAACTCATTTCAGAATGGATTCAATTGGAGCTTAAGCATAGATGAATTAAACAGATGGCTTCTAATAAAGGAATTAAGTGGATAAATTGAAAGATTAAAATATGAGCTTAGAGAGACAAGTGAAATCCTTGGCCAGAACACTTTAAGAAAAAAATGACTAGATTGACAGGTTAGGTACAGACCTAAATAGCATGTCACAATTTTAGAATTTGAAAACAATTCAAAACTAAGATAAAAATCAGAATGTCTCATTAGATCAACTTCAGTTTTATCAGTAGTATGCTGACAATTAGTAACAGAAGCTAAGGCAATTGATTAGACAAACTTAGAAATTCCTCTACTCAATGAAGAAACTTCAGAAGGCAGTTCACAAGAAAGAACCAAATGTGCAAAAAGAAAAATCAGAGTTTGAAGAGTCTAGAAAAGAACTTGAATATATGCTTAGATAAATGAAGAAAGACCTAGATGAGAATATCACCACAAAGGATGATAAGCTAGATATGAGGCCAGGTTCATTTGTTTAAACTGGCAGATTCAACTAAATAGCAGAGAGAAACCATTCAGCTGAGAGGACTGAGGGAAAACCAAGTGCTATTAACCCCCATTACAATCAATCAAGGAACCCAGCTTCCAATTATCAATAGCAATCATAGTACAAGAGATTAAATTAACATTAAGTTCAAAATGCCAATGATCAGAATAGCATGATCACTTCTATTAATCCTATAAGTGATCTTTCCTACCATAAGGATAAATCTCCAATCCTACTCAGATAAAAGGTACAACGACGAAATGAATAAAGAGAGTTGTTTAAATCAATTGAACCCTATGAACGAAGGGTTAATAACCTCCTAATGACATCGCTCTCACTAGAGAGATAGCAAAGATCACCTAGTGTAGGTGATCCACCCAATAATGATAGATATGGACTTAGTCTCAGTAGATACTAATCCCCTTCTGCAAATCCCTCAGCTCATTAGCAGGTGTAACATGATGTAGATATTCTTTCACAGTAGATTAAAGAGCTAAGATAAGAACGTGAGATTAACAATCAGAAGTTAATCAAAATAGAAAGAGACAAGGATTCATATCAATTGTAAAAGTCTTAGATGGAGCATGAAATGGATAGGTTACGAAGGATTATCGAAACTTTGAGATAAGAAAACACTGATCTTCAAGAAGAAAGAAGAATTATGAGAGATGATATTTAGTAAGCTTAATACTAGATCATGAATATGAATAATCAATACACCTAGCCAATTTACAACTCATTAGGCCAAGATAACTAAATGATTTAAGCTTTGGAGTAAAAGTTGAGAGCAACTGAAAAAGAGTTAAGAGACTAAATGGATAAAAGTGAGAGGCTTTTTGAATAAGTCTAACTCAATGATAGAATCACTGCTGAGTTTAAACGAACAGTTGGTTTCTTGGAAGAAAATGTAGAGTCAGCAAAGAGGACCATTATGGATTAGAAGGAAAGTATTCAACAAAAAGAAAAGCAAGTAGAGGAATACAAGTAGAGACTACATCAAATAAAGAAGCAAACATCCAACGCTGGAGATCAAAAGTAAAAATAAGAAAATAATGAAAAACTCATTCAAGAACTGGAGACTTAAATAATTGTAAAATTTAATTATTTTATACAAGATATAGAGTGTCATATAAAGTGTGGAATAGGCCAACTTAAGTAAATTTGAAGAAATTGATTTGCAGATTAAGGAAAGAGAATAAGATATTGGAAAGCTAAAGAGACTTTTGGATAGAAAATTGAAAGAACAAGAGATTCAGTAAATTAATCTCCAATAGGAAAAGAGCAGTAGCTAAAAGATATAAGCTTCCCAATTAAACACGGATAAAATTGCAGAGCTCGAAAATAAAGTAAAAGGTACATATTCTAATAAATTTAACAAATCGCCTATAGAATTAGAAGAGAGATTATAAAATAAAGAGCAAGAATATTAAGAGCTTTAGTTTAAATAACAAGCTTTTTAGGTAATTTTGCAAACAAAAGATCCTTAAATTTTGGATTCAGACGCTTAAATTAAATTAATGAAATCCTAAGCAGGATAGCATGAAATAAACATAGAAAACTTAAAAGAAAAATATGAAAATAAACTGCATTAACTTGGATAATAGCTAGAGGAAGAAATGGATTTGATAAAAGATTAAAATCGAATAGAAATTGAGAAAATATAGAAAGCCCACAAGCAAGATCTAGCAAAATAACAAGCAACCTTGAATAATAAAATGAAGCAGTAATAGGATTAGCATAATCATGAGTCTCAAGAAATGCAGTAGGAGCATTAAGTAGCTCTCCAAGAAAAATTAGCTCAATTAGAGTAGTAGCTTAAGACTTAGCATTAAAAAGGAATAGAGGAGCTTTAAAGATAGCTAAAGGATAAGCATGATGCATAAATGAAAAAGAAGTAGGATTAATACGAAAATAAAATGCAATAAGAAATTGAGCGATTAACTGAATCAATGAAAAATGATGATCAAATTGAGGTGCTTTAATAGATGCATGCCTAGGAGAGATAATAATGGACAAGTGAAAAGAGTAGATTAGAAGGTTTGGTGAAAGATGAATAAAACAAGATAAAAAAGGCAGTTTTAAGTAAAGAGGAGGAAATAAAATCTTTGAAAAATTAACTGATGCTTGAGTTAGAGGAACTTAGATTGCAGCAGACTAATAATGAAGGACTATTGTAAAAAGCAATAGATTCAAAAGAGTAGGTGATTAAGCAATTAAATGATAAAATCAAGTCTCTACAATCTGAAAATGAAACTAAGCTTCAAGCAAAGACATCTGAAATAAAATCTCTCAAGACTTAATTGTAATAGTTAGAGGATTAAAACCAACAACTTGAAGATTAGATTAATGATCTTTAAATTGCAAGATAACAGTCTGAGCTTAAACTAAACCAAAGCATAACAAACCAAGATAAGAATATAAAATAGCTTTAAAAAGATTTATAAGGCTAAAAAGAGTAGAATTAAAAAGACCTTTTGAATAAAGACAGTACTATAGATGATCTTAAGCAATAAGTTATCGATTTAGAGGAATAAATTAAGCACACTCAGACTAGTTTGAGCTCTCAAGAACAATAACTAATGTAAAAAATAGAGCAGTTTAAACTATAGATTAAAGCAAAAGATAGCTAGATCTCAACACTATAAACTAATGTGACGGAACTTAACGATAAAATTATAAGCCTAACCTAGGATATAAGCGACAAAGATTTTCTTATTTAGTAAAAGGACCAATAGATATAGTAAATATAGCAAAACTTACAAAAGAAAATAGATAAACTTGATCAGGATAATCAAGTGCTAAAGTAGCTAAGAACAGATTAAGAAAAACAAAGTTAAGCCAAACTTGCAGACTTCTAGGAATAAATCGACTAAAAAGAATAGCAAGTGGAGGAACTAAACGAGCTATTAAATGATTAAAAAACTACTGAGTCTAGGCTTAATAAATAGATTGAAAATGCTAAACTTGACAATGAAAAGATAAGAAGTCAAGCAAACCAAGCATAAGCAAGCTTAGAAAGCCAAATATCAAAATTGAAATTAGAAGTATCTCAAAGAGATGAAATTATTGAACAGAAAATAAAATAACTAGAAAATCTTTAGAGTAGACTGTCTGATCATGAAAAAGAAACTGGAATGGCAAAGATTCTAAGATAATCCTTGCAGTAGTAGCTTGATAAACAGTAAAAAGAACTTAATGAGAAAGAATTGAAATAGGCTGATAAGGAGTAGTAGATTCTAAATTAATTATAAGCTAAAGATTAAGAAATCTCAAATCTAGAGTCAGATTTAGAGCAAAAGGACAAGGAATTGGGACAAAAAGATAAAGAAATAATATCATTATAGAAGGATCTAAGAATCAAAGAAAAAGATTCTAAATAACGAGACCAGTTTATTATGGATAAGGACTAAGAAATCTAGGACTAAGCATATGAAATAGAATAATTATAACAAGAATTACATAGCAAAGATAGAGTAGTTAAATAAAAAGATCAAGATCTATAGTTAAAAGTTCAAGAGCTTTAACAAAGAGGATAAGATATGGAGACACTTCAAGAATAAATAAATGAATTCGAATAATAGGTCGAAGAATTATCTCAAGCTAATAACGAATTCGATAAGTAAAATCAAAAGCTACAAGATGAAATCGAAAAGCTATAGAGTAATCAACAGAATGAAATAACACAGCTAAATAGGCATTCCTAGGAATAAATCTCTAAGAAAGACTAGTAGATAAAAGAATTGATAAGTGAGAAAGAGAAACTTTAAAATTAAGTTAAAGAAATGGTAAATTAGACAACCTTTGAGAAGTAATCTTTAGAAGGAAAGTTACAGCAATAGCTGAATGAAACAATGTCATAACTCTAGGATAAGGAGAAACAGAATCATGACCTTCAAAACCAAATTCAAGAATATGAGAATCTTATCAGATAATATGAATAGAATGAACAGGATTTCTAACAGAAAATCTAAGGTCTGCAAGAGGAAAATTATCAACTCCAGACTGAATATCAAGAAAAAGAAGAATATGAGAAAGAAAAATATAATTAGAGTTTAGAAAGCAACCGAAATGTTATATAAATGCTAAAGACTGAGCTATAAAAAGCTTTGGATTAACAAAAAAATTAAGAAAACTAGAAAAATGATTCTTTATTAGAGAAGGAAACCTAATTGAATAATTAGATTCAATAGTTATAGTAGTAGAATTTAAATTTAAGATAAGAGTTTGATGAGAAATCAAACGAGCAAAAGTAATAATTAGAAGGCTATGAGCAAGAAATTGCTATGAAAAATGAGTTGATTGAAGAGTGTAATAAACTTATGGAGGAGTTCAATGATGAAAAACATGAAATTAAGGCAAAGTTCAAGCATTTGGTTTAAGTCTTAGATTCTGTTGACGAAGAGTCATCCTACAAAGAAGATGATGATATTGACCTTGAAGATTGCTTTGAGAAGTTTGAAAAAGAATTTATGAAGAGTAAACAGAGAATGGAGAGCAGGATGGATTTACTAGAAAGAGATAACTCTATTCTAAGATAGGAAGTTCAGATGAGGAATGATGAACTGAATCAGATTCAAATAAAAATGGCAGATCTTTAGGCTGAACTAATGAATGCGATTAATAAACAGGATGCCAATGACGTTGAAGTCAGAAAGAAGCTTGATAATGCTTAAAAGAAAATCTAAAACTACAAAGATAAGCTTGTTGAGAAATAAAAAATGATTACTGAGTTAGAGCAAACAATGAAATAGCTTATTGAAATGAATTAGAGAAATTCACAAAATTTGGAAACAAATACTTTTAGCTAGCAGAAAGAAAAAACTGATCTCATTTCTAAATTATCAATAGCTTAATCAGAATTAATGAAGCTTAAATAGATTTAACAGTAATAGTAGTAGGTCTAGGCAGCTAAAACTATAGAAAAAGAAACCATTGAGAGAGTTGAGTAATTAGAGATACAAGTCATGTAATTCAGGAAACTCATTTTTATGGCTAAAAATCAAGTAATTGATGAGATTAGTGATACTTTTGCAAGAAAAATAAAAGATATTCAAAATACTTTTAACTCTGAAGAGGTTTTAAGGGCAAAGCTTTCAGAAATGAAAACAAATCAGCAAATAGATACCTTAAATAGCAACATTAAACTTATCAAGTACTTTACATTTGGTGCTAAGAGGTTACTAGTTGTATAAGTTATAAGTAATAATGAATGCTATGTGATTGATGATTCCAAGTTGACTGAAACAGCCTTGAATTATCTAAAATCATATCTACCAGGTGATGATAAAGAACTAGATGATACTTACATTCACATAGATGATGCTCAGCAGCAACTTCTAGAATAACTTTAGGAGAAATTAAGTGAATTGAGAGCTTAAAGAAATGATCTTCAAGTGCAACTAAAAGAGATCAAAGCTAATCTGACATCCGCAGGCTAGATAGATAAAAAGAAAGACCTTTAATTCATTCAACTTGAAGATGAAGTAGTACTGTTATCAAAAGAAGTTGCTGAGTTAAGAATCAAATAGGTAGAGCATAGAATTCTAGAAACTCATTTGAGATCAAGAACTATCGAATTAAATGAGATGATTAAGGAACTAACATATCATAGAGATGCTGAATCAGCTAATAGAAAAGTAATTAAGCTGATGGAAGAAAATGAGTCACTTCGATAGCAAGTGTCAACTTAATCCAAGAAGTTGCATAAAATTTCTTAAAAGCAATAACTTACAATAAATGATGAAGATGAATTAGTGGAGGAAGGAGACTTCTTCAAGGGAATTGAAGTGGCTGATAATCTTGAGAAATCCTAACAACCTGAGAACGATGATGTTAACTTGTTCGATCAGTCATCTCTATATGGAGTAATTGAAGGGATAAATGATGAAGAGCGAAAGTACCAAAACATATAAGACGATAAAGTTAAATAGCTTGAGATTTAACTAGAGGAGATTCAGAAGTAAAACCAAACTCTTCAAGGAGAATTGCAAAGAAGTTAATAATAGAACTCAAGCATAAATGACAAAGCTTTATTTGAAAATGTCAAAGGCACTCTAATCCCATTCCTTAAGAACTGTCCCATGACTGATAAGAATAATGAAGTCATACTTGAGATTATTTTTGATATGATGGAGTTTACAGAAGCTTAGATAGCTGAAGTTTAAGATATTAGAAAGAAAAACAGATCTGGTAGTATAAGTGCCAGTGGAACTGAAACTGAGGAAGAAGTTAAAAAGCAAACTAAAAAAGGAATTTTTGGAATGTTTAAAAAGAAAGAGGGAAGCACTACTAGAAAACCAGAGGAAGTAGTTAGCCCTATAAGGCCAATCCGCAGATGATCAAAAATTTTAAATTGTTATATCTAAAATTAAATCTTAATCTTAATTCTATAATTATTTTCTCTCTAACAATAATTATAATAATGGAAGGTTACTCGGATTAAGAGTAAAAGACTTTGCTCTCTGGTTTAATTCTAGAGAGAAGTGAAAAACTGAATAAAAGTAAAACCATGAAATAATCAAAACAAGGAGGCTGCTGTTTTTCAATTATTACTCCAAAGTAAAATCGAAGAAAAACCTAGAACAATGAAGAAAACAAATATCTAGCAGATTAGTTTTGCAGAATATTCGAAGAGAAGATCCCTTTCTTTATTAAAACTATACCATGGATTTAGAATGTAATTGTATCATCAAAAAAAATTGTGTAAAGTAATATTGATAAAATAGCTGAATATTAGCATGATTTCTCTCATAAAATGGATCAAATATATAATGGGGATAGTTCTATGAAAATTACTAGAAACAGTAGCCTCAAATAGCATAAATAGACTACGTCAACAATTAAACCAGAATTTATTGATAACAACCTGTCTGATACTCAACAAAGTATTATGATTGAGATACAATCACAAGTGCAATAAAAGATTCACCCAGTAAATTAACTAAATCAAAATTTTCATAAAAGTTTTACAAAAAACTATCATTAGTTTGTTAATAAGAAATAGATACCTGAAAATTAATAACTTTTGGACAATATAATAAGGTAAACTGTAGGCCTACAGAGTCAGTTTGTTTTTTAGATGGCTGAAAAAATCAGCACTGAACCAGATTAAAAGATTGTAGAGGAATTACAAAGAAAGAAATAGATTACTCTTGCATATCAAGCAATTGATGAAGTATAGGCATTTGTGTAAATACAAATGGACTTCATAGCAAAAATGTACATCCAATTTATTAGGCCTTACGATATGAAGATTTTAAGTTACGATCTGTAGAAATTAGTCATAGACCTCATAATTTGCAATGAGGTGCAGAATATTATTCTATTTCTGTTGCGTATTGACAACTTTGATGCTGACAAAGATATGAGAAATAAGTATCTCTTGCTTAAAGGGATTAAGACGACAGACTTTGGAATAGATAAATACTTGAATATGAGTGATCCTATTACACTAATTGAAGAATTTTCTAAATAATCTGGGATTGAAATCTAAACAGAAAGGGATCTAATTATGAATCCTACAGTGTAAAACATTGAAATAGAAGAAATACATAATCTAGAGTTCAAGGAATACTTTAAGAATAATATGGATAATATCAAGAAACTGCCGCCATAAATCTAAAAGCTGATGCTTGAAAAGTCTAAAATAAAGCCATTCAAGAAATCAGTTTAACTATTTAGAGTTATCATGCAGAATTCCTGCTCTCCACTCTAGAAAATGTTTCAGATATAGGATCTTCTAAATTGGTAAATTCCGAATGAAGTTAGGGAATACTGGAAGGATACTATTAAAGATGAATAAAAACTAGCAATAAATCGCGATGAATACACATCAATTATGTTATTCATTATAGTGAAGGCATAAGTTCCTGATCTTATTACCTAACTCAAATTTATCAAAGAATTCACTAGTGAGGACATCTAGGATCATGAGCAGAATTTCCAGATATGCGATACTTTTGTTAAATTTACTAGTCCAATCAATTGGATCTGCTCCTTGGAAGCTTCTAAACTTTAGGATAAATCCTACCTACTTCAAGCTAATGTTTAAATAAAGGAAGAAGAGGCAGTACGATATGATAGAATTAGATTCTAGGATGAAGGCGACAAGTATGATCCATTTTCTGTGGGTGGTGGCAGTATTTTAGAAGTTAATTCCTATCTTGATAGGAAATCTATTATTGGATTCACAAATTTTGAATGAAGTCTCTATAGTTATTGATATATGATTATTATTCTCTGATATTAATTAATTACTAATGAATTCAAATATAAATATTCTAAGAAATGAAGGGGTTTTGGGGTTTTGGGGTTTTGGGG
>CCKQ01013531.1:0-10522 GCA_000751175.1 Stylonychia lemnae
CCCCAAAACCCCAAAACCCCAAAACCCCTTCAAGTTAGGAGTTGTTAAATTTGAAGAACAATATTATTTGAATTTGATAAATTGGAAATGGCCTAGAACTAATATAAAACCTACAATAACACCTCAACTTATTTATCTGATAAACAAAAATCTATATAGCACTATGCATCATTCCAAGATTAAAATTAGCCTTAATATACAAGTAATTCCTATGAGAGTGCAAATCATTTTAATCTAGAGTAATTAAGAATGCATAAGTAATTACTAAGAGACCAGACTAATTTAATTGGCTTGGGTAATACAGGCCTCAATGCCCAAGTATTTTAATCCTAATAAAATACCTAGAGAATAGATTAGGCACCTTTAATAGCTAATGTGAAATAATCACCAAATAATAATTACAACAGTATCAATTAGTTTAGTAGATCAAAGTCTGCAATAGGCATTGATATGATATTCCCTGATAATTAAGAAAATTATGAGAGAAATTCTCCTTTTCTCAATCAGTAACTAAACATAGATGTTTCCAAGAGTGTTGATCTTCAAATGATGAGCCCATCTGCTTTGATTTAAAGTTGTTTGACATTTAGCGGTGATGAAATGACTGAAGATATGAATTTCTTATCCTAAGCAATGTAGCCTGATAAAGTGTTTGATTTGCCAATGGCATTACACAAAGTATAAAAGGCTTTTTAAAACTCAAATTAAAATGCTATGAAGCTTAAAGAAACTCTTGAATTAGTGTTATAAAGAGAGCAATAAACACTTGAGAAATATCAACTTTTAAAGAGAGAATTACAAAATAGCAATATCAAGCATGAATAGGATGCAGTTCAAATGAAGCACAGTTTCAAAGAATAACTCATGAGTTTTACCCAATCAGTTAATTAACTGTAAGTTCAGGTTTAAGAGAAAGAGCAAGCTCTACTTAAAATCAAAGAGTAATCGAATAAAATTTACAAATAAAATCAAGAGTTGAAAAGTTAACTTGAAATTAACAATGATCAGCTAGTTAATTCTGAAAACTAGAAAGAAAGTCTTCACAGCCAATTGAAAAGGAAAAATAAAGATTTTGAAGAACTAAGATCACAATTCGATGTTCTTCTAGATTAAGAAAACTTATCCTCCGAAGAAATTGAAAAAATGCAAAAACGATCTTAAAAAGAAGAGTAAAAGCTGAGAAATATTATAGATGATAAAAACATACTAATTGAAGTTATGTAAAAAGAATTAGAATGTGCCAAGCAAGAAAATAGACTGGCTGAAGACGCTAATGAAAAATTTATGCTTGAGCTAAAAAGAATCAAGAGTTCAATGAAAGAAGAGCTTGAAAGAAAATACTTGGAGTTGTATGAGTAAAAAAGAATACTTGAAAAAGAGAATGAGGAAATGAGATTTTAACTTGATAGCAAAGGGGAATTGATTAAATAGCTAGAGAAACAATATGAAAGAGCTTAACATGAATAGGAGAAATTAGAGGGATAACTTATATCAATTAAGAAAGATGTTAGCAAAATAAATGAAACTAATAGAGAAGCTTTTACTAAACAAAGAGAGAGCTTTGAGTAAAGAATCAAAGAAATGGAAGAAGAAGTAACCAAGGCATCATTAAATAGATATAAAATTGAGTTAGATTAGAAATAAAGGTTTTTAAAGATGACAAAAAAGTATGATGAGTAGCTAAGAGAAATGAGATAATGTCTTGGCTATGTATTTACAAGACTTGGCCTGCAAGAGATTCCGGAATTTTTAAAAGATGATTTAGCTTAGTCAATTAGTGAGCTGAAAATAGATAATTCTAACTTATAACTGGCTCTTTCTGAATTCAATAGAATTATTGAAAATATGAAAGAAGGACGAAACTTCAATGAAGACACTTAAAACATACAAGCATAATACGAGTAACTGTTAAAAGCTTACAAGAATGAGTTAAATGTAAGGAGAGGATTACATAATCAGCTATAAGAAATTAAAGGAAATATTAGAGTGCTATGCAGAGTGAGACCACTTTTAAATCATGAAATGAAAGGGAGGAAAAAGCATTAATGCTTGAAAATTCTCAATCATCATAGAGTTTCAGTTACGAATGAGTAGCAAGGAAAAGAACATCCATTTTAATTTGATAGAGTATTCGAGCCTAGCAGTCATCAATAAGATGTCTCAGAAGAAGTTGCTCAGTTAATTCTATCAAGTCTAGATGGATTTAATGTGTGTATTATGGCATACGGGTAAACTGGTTCTGGTAAAACTTATACTATGATTGGTGATGATGAAAATCCCGGCTTATACTTTTCATCTGTAGATGAATTATTTGATAAAATTCATGATCGCAAGAAACTGATTGATTACGAAATAGGGGTTAGTATCGTAGAAATATATAATGAATAACTTAGAGATCTCTTATCAAAGAAAGGCCATAATGTCGGGCAAGTAATTAAACTTAGAGATAATGGGGATGGGGAGACACTAAGTGATTAGGTGATTAAAACAGTCAAATCTAAAAACCAAATTTTGCATTGCCTGAGAGAAGCTTGCATGAACAGGACTGTAGGAGTTACTCATTACAATGAGTAAAGTTCAAGATCTCATTTTGTTTTCACACTGCATCTAGCAGGAAAGCATAGATAAACAAATGAAGTTTTCAGAGGAAGGCTTAACTTAATAGATCTTGCTGGCTCCGAAAGAATATTAAAATCATAAGCAGAAGGTGAAAGAATCAAAGAGGCTATGAATATAAATTAAAGCTTAACAACTCTTGGTAAAGTTTTCTTGGCACTCCTCAATAAAGCTTCTCATGTACCATACAGAGACTCCAAGCTAACTCATTACCTGAAAGACTCATTAGGTGGAGAATCAAAGACTATGCTAATTGTGCAAGTTAGTCCAAATGTAAATGACTACGGTGAAAGTCTTAGCAGCCTTAATTTTGGATAAAGAGTGTCTTGTATTGAGAAAGGCTAAATTAGAGCTACCATTGAAAGCCCTGATAAAATGATTGCACCATCAATGATTGGGAAAAGAAGTAAAAGTTAAAATAGAATGGAATATGAGGTCCCAAAAAATAAAAGCGTGACTCCTTAGAATAAAACATTCAGCGGAGGCTCTGGAAATAATACATTTAATTATAATTGACTCTGATACTACAATAAAATTCATAGTTTATCTTATTAAATTATAATTCAGTTAAACTTTCATATTCCAGAGTTCTAAAAGTTAAATTCTTTCAAACTTTCTACCGTATTTTTTTGTTATTTAGCATAGGCAGCACTAATGAGTGATTTTTCTACATTTGATGGTCCTGATCAAACTCTTAGTTTTGAGCTTGTTTCAATTCAGTTCCACTTCCATTTTCTAATTTCATTTTGATTTCATCTAGTATTTGCATGAATTTTTTCTTGGCATTAAGGGACGTATTCCTTTCTTGAAGCATTCTACTCTAAGTTTATCGTATTTAGCTTTAACTTTCAATCTCAGATCTCCTCTGCTAAATGAATATTCTCTAAGTGTTTGCACTTTGTTTGAATTCTTTAGATTCAAGTAAGAGTTTCCTGTCAATATCTCGGTAATTCACTTTTTATCCCTATCTTTATTTTATAAGTAAGGCATGACTATTATTCTTTTTTATAATTTGATTGAAGCCAGGCTGTTAAATAACTCTTCTTGAGCTATTTGATCTCATATCATCGTTAAAATTAGTAATGCACATCGGAGATAGCTCGCCTTAAGTTATTGCCAAACTCTACAGTTCTAGATCTCGCTTGTCTTAGACCATTTTAATCAAATCATCATTTTTTAGTTTCTCCTAGTTCTTATAGTATCGTTGTATTGTTTTCCTTAAGACCGACTGATTTGGATTCAACTGTAAGACACCCTTTCTGCATATTTCATGCACTTGCTTTAACATTTAATCTTAAGTTTTCTCCGTTTAGTCTGAGTCATCATGAGTTTGCTCATTTTCTTTATTATCAGTGCATTGTGATTGTGCTGGGTTATTCTCCTACTGTTAATTCAACTTCTACTAAAATGATTGAAACTGCTTTCCTGATAACTCTAATGGCTCTCTAGGAAATTTACTCACTCCCATCCTCTCCTTGATCAATTTAGCTAAAATCTTCTACCTTAAATCATTAGCTTGTTTGAAGAGAATCTACTGATCTCTGGGAGACTCTCTTCTGGTATTTAAGAATTCAGAATGCTGATTCTTCATTATTTATGGATTAGATAGACTTCCTAGTGATTGAAACTGCAATTGACCAAGTTAATTATTCTATATTTAAGATGGCAAATCTGTCGTTGAGGCCCCTTGATAGTGTAAATCTCTCAGTCTTGTTTATTTTACTTTATTTTATGAGTAGACCTGTTTAAGTCTCAGAACTGATTAATGTTTGCACTTAGATTGGTTTTCTATTGAGACTAGATTGATTTTTAAAGGAGAACTCGGCCTCTGTTATTAAAGTGAAGATTACAACAGTCTTCTTGTTTCAGGAGATGCTGTTTTTAGACGTTTTTGGGAGGAATGCAACTTTTTCTCAACAGATTCTAATTGGTTTTCTCTTTTTTCAGCTCTGGTTGGGCTTTTTGCTGGAGATATACTTGGTTAGATGCGAATGCCAAATTCTTTGGTTGGTGACTATTTTACATCTTTGATAGGACTTCCTTGCAAAGTTTTAATATTGCTTTAATTAGCTTTTTAAGTGCTTCCCATGATATGTATAAATCTCCTCGGGGAGTCCTAGTCCCAGGGAGCAAAGTTATATTCGGTCATATCCTTCAATAGCTCTACTTTACTCTTTTTTTTGCTTAGCAGGTTTCTGGTTTTAGGGGATTCATTCTCTGACATATAATACTCTTCATCCTTCTAATCCTCCTTAGATTAATAATCTTGATCAGTTCTACTTAATATATCTGATAAAATCTCTAATTTCTTTTTTGGTTGCTTTTCTTTTTTATGGGACTTAAATGTCTTTACTTTTTTAATCTATATATTGAATTTCGAAGTGTATTGAGGGGAGTGATTTTGCTTTGTATCGGAGATATTAACCTCCAATGTAGTTTGCTCCTCTGATGGGATGAGCATGACTATTTTATTAAATCTTATTTTAATTAATGGATAAATATTAAAAATTAAATTTTAAGGCAAAAATAATACGCTTCTAGCTTTGTTCTTAAAATTCATTAATTATAGAAATATCAAATTAATCCATCAAATCTGCAAAATTTTTTATCTATTTCAGACAATCAAACCAATTATACCGAGCTTCTTAGATATTTGAACTCTCTTTAAATGAAGTTTTCCCAATCAGCAACTTCGACTCTCAACTCCTATTTTAATTAAAGAATATACTCAAAATTACCTTTGATTTATTGTAGAGATTTTTGAGAATCTGTCCCTAAGGAACACTTTTAAGAATTTTCTTAGAATTGTGTATAGCAAGAGTGTAGAAATGTCTCTTTAGATCTTCATTTTCCTTGAATTTAAGAGCTTCTTCAGCCTCATTCAATAATTCCATATCCTAATTATCTTAGTTTTGATTATTGTTTGGTGAGAGGCCTTTATAATTTAGACCTGGTGCTAAAGACTTAGTCTGCTAGAAGTTTTGATTGAACAAAGACCCTACTGAAGATGCCCCACCAGTGTTTGATGAGAATTGACTGGAATTATCAGATATCTGATCGTTTTTGCTGCTGACATCTGAACTGATTTCTTAGATATGCTTATTTTAGACAAGTGGTCCCTTAGTCATAAGGTAATTTTTAAGTATCTCATTATGTAAGTTTCTCCAAACTTCAAGCTCTGCTTTTTATTTCTTTTACTCCTCATCCAAATACATGAATTAGTCTGCAGATATCAAGTTAATATGATCTGTTTTGGGCTAAGGTGACTTGAAGATTTAATCCTAAATTCTCTACTTTGCATCTGGGGATTAGGAATATGATCTTGGTGGAGGATGCTTATCAATATATTCTTCATCATAAATTTAATGGGTAAGATTATTCATTTGATGATCATCTACCTGTGAGAATAGTTCATACTGTTCTTCTTCTTTGTATCCCATAAGTTCATTATAGGTCTTAAGAGATTAAATTTTTTCCAAACTTAATTGCTGGAGCCTCTTTGAAGTAATCTGAATACTTAATTCTCTAGTACTTTATGGCTTAAATCCTCTAATTTTGTCAATGAGTTCAGAACCCATCATTTCAATTTCTCTTATATTCTAAATCAATTATGAAACATATATAATTTACTGTATTGTTAGTGAAAATACTCATTGTGAGCTGCTCTAAGTTATCTAAGTGTCTCATGATATTAAGATCGTTAGTTTTCGACTGTCTAACAAACTACTATTCTTCAAGTTGTTTTTCTTTTATAGCTTTATGAAGCTTAAATATTCTTTCATTAAGCTCAGAAATATATTCTCTTTCCTCCTTAATTTTGAATAATTATTCATCAGATTTCTGCTAATTTATGACATATTTGCCTTCTTGGAAATTATAGCTTCTTTCTAAATCTACTCTCATCATGTCGTCTTGATTAAGATAAGCCTAAAGTTCAATTGGGAAGTCACTTACTTCTTTAACTCCTGATGATTACTTATGCATATAATAATCATAGATAGAATTTTTGTCAGGAGATTAGATTTTTGAATTCATTAATAGTTCTTAGTTTTTAAGGCATTCAATTGAATGAATATCTACTTCATCAAATTTTACACATTCATAGCAGTTAACACATAAAACATCTATTGCCTAAGAATCGACTGGAAGCATAACAGGTGCATTTGCCCTCTGAACCTATTGGTTGTTAGATATAATCTTAGATGATTAAAAGTAATTCTTAAAGTTCATTTGTCTAATGTTCAGAAAATCAAGAGACTTTATTTGAGGAATGATATAGTAGTTTTGATGATGTGGAGATTTCATCGTACCCTCATCTATCTCAAGATTTTAGAGAGTTTCATCCATTATGTCAGTTTAAGTCTCAAATGTTGGCTGCTTAAGATAGTTAGCTTGAACCTTTTAAATATTTTTCTTTGTTTAAGAGTAGTCAGACTATCTTTCCATTTGGAATTCAAGTTCTTCATTGAAATCAAAGTCACTTTATATTTTATTAAGTTTGATTATGCTATTATCAACTGCTTGATTTCCATAGTTCCCTTGCCCATATGCTTATTCTTATTATGTGATTCTGTGTTCAAAGTCTTTGATTATTTCTTGTTCCTCAGCATCAATGAAATTTTCATTATTGCAATCATAAAATCCATCAGAATTGACAGACTAAAACTAACTAGTATTATTAAGGAACTGATTATTAGAGTTCGTAGAACTCATTTTCCTTCCTATGGCAGATGCTCCTCTAAAACTAGCAATTTTACTTTGATTCCCTTTATGTCCGCTTTGACTTGCTATATCATAAAATCTCGTGTTATTCATGCCATCAACTCTCTACGAAGTATTTAGAGATTGTACTTAATAATCATTCTTTCTTGAGTGATTAGAAATTATATTGTAGCTTATATTTTGAATCTATTATTGCTATGGTATTATAGTAGATTCATTTTCTAGTTTAGTGATCTGCTCCTTGTATCCTCTCAGATATTCATTCTTTATCTCAGTAAAATTGTCAATAAAAAATTCTCCAGTAAAAGCATCAGTCCAATCCTCTAATAGTGCAAATATCCCTTCCTCCTCAAGTTTTAAATCCTTTACAGTATCTCTCCAGATGTCAAACTCAATTATTTTATCAATTATACCATCATACTCTTCTTATGCTATCTCATCATCAATACCTTCCTAAGCTAGCAATACAACTTAATCTTGCACTAGTTATTCCATAACATTTTCTGAGTCAATTATCAGCTTCTTTTCATTTTTCATAGCATCAAAAATTACATCGGAAATCTAATTAAAGATTACATCTGATATTAAGGTATCTATAGATCTTTGCTGGGCTATCTAATCATTTTTTATTTAAACTAAATTGACTTAAACTAAAGATGTAATAAGCATATCCATTTATACATCAACCATTTCATGAACTATCTTTTTCTAAATCATTTAGTTTTCAGCTTTTACAGAACACTCTCTAAACATTTATTGAATCAGCTTCTCCTACACTTAAGTCACTGCATCTTCTGAATATTTTTAAGGAGAAATTTTACTAGACTCAATTACCTCTATAATCAAATCTCCCATTTCCTCTTAAATAAACATCTAGAAAAAGCTGTCTGCTCCTTTGATAAGTAATCTCTCTTTCTTCATTACTTACTAAGAAGTTACTCTAATTTAATCTTGCAATAAATCATCATAGATTTCTTGAGAAATTATTTATGGAATCTTTTTGCTTTGAAACTAAATTTCTTGCATTATGTTGATAACAATATCTTCTACCTCCTCAATGACAAAATTTTAAACCAAATTATCCTCCACATACTTATGAATTTCAAAGTTATTAGAAAATTGGCTACTATTGACTTTTTCCTTTTTAGGCTTTACTGCATAAGATTGGGGTACTAGCTACTACTATTATTTAGATTTTTCTACTTACTAAAAATTAGCCCGATTATTATACAAGTCTATTACTAATTCCTTAGTGAAATCATTTATCATATTTGAAACACAGATATTAGGATCCTCTTTCATTAAATGTGGTATTAAAAGACAATCATTCCAAATCTCAGAGCATAATATAAAGTTTACATTCTCTATTACATTTTCGTCAACATACTTTTTTAATGCTTTCTCTGCAGCATGAGATTAATCAGTGACATTCATGAATTCATTTAGGAATTATACCAAAACCTTTGGCAAAATATCATCATTATAAATCTCATCTGCTTTTTGCGTTAGTATGATCTGATTGCTTTTATTCAAAGTTTAAAAATTTAGGATTGAACTTCTAGCCATATCTTATATCATCTATGGGATAACTTATTCATAAAGTATTCTATCAAGAACAAATTAGACAATCTAATTTTTAACTCTCTCCTCTTTCCTATTGAAACCTGATGCAGCATTTACGCCAGAAAGGTCATCTAGAGAGATCTGATATTAATCGTTCTTGTGGTCAATTCTAGAGAGTTATAAGTCATTGGGAATGATTAGTTAAGAATTGTTGTTTTGATATGAATTTCTTGGCAGCTGATTATCATCCAGATGAAGAGTGTCATCACCTTATATAGCTGAGAGGAATTCATCTGAAGTATTATCTTAATGCAATCCCAAATTTCTAGAATTTGTTAATTATGATTTATTTCCAGATTAGTATTATCGATGCATAACATTTTAACTTCCCATAGCAGTTTTGAATGATTTAGTGTCCGCATTGTGATCGATTTCCGATAAATTCAAATCTAAATTTGTTCTAACAAGATATTTTTAGCTTGTACTGTTTATTGCATCATTGTCAAAATTTTTATATCAGCTATCAGCTACGTTATTTTAATTAATAACCTCAGGTTGAAAGCTAGCAGACTCCTCCCTTCTATTATTGTTAGCATTAAATCTTGGGCTATAAGAGACTTAGGATTAAGACACTGTTTCTAACCCATCGAAAAAATTAGCTCCAAGTCCGTGATTGTTTTAATTTCTTGTCTGCATAACTGAATTGGCTTAAGGTGTATTGTTGTTCATGCTCATAAAGTTTGGCTATGATTTTTTACTGAATGGATTGAAATAATCCTAAGAGAGTAAATTTTATGAAGTAACAGATTATAAGTCTCTAATTTCCTTTTCTTCCTCTGAGTTTTCATCATCATTCATGCCTCCAGATCCCTTCACAATTTAAGGCTGACTTAAGTTTTAGTAAGGCAAATTTAATGTCTTTTGAGCTTATAAGAATGGAAAATCTTATAATATCTGCTTTTATTACTGCTATTGATTCTTTGATTCTTCAATAAAGTTATTCAAATTGAGCATTTCATTCTGCTAGTTCTAATTGCTTCTTAAAGCATTTTTATCAACCCTTATATTGAAGGAAGGAGTATTATTTTTATCAACCCTTATATTGAAGGAAGGAGTATTATAAAGATCTATTTCGTTTTGATTCTAGGCTTAATCATAATGTCCTTGCACAGTTTTTCTTGTATAAATGCGTTCCCTACTAGTAGATTTTTCATTAAATAGATTAGCTCTTTTTCCGTTTGAATTTCCAGTAGTATTAGAAATTTGTGATAAGTCAATATTCATGATCTTTTATTCATACTTATTGAATTGTTATTGGCTTGCTATTGAACTTTTACTGTTTAAAGTAGCATTCATTTTATCTTTGGTTTCTTCTTTGAGGTTATTGGGAGTAATCTTTGCCTTAGAATTTTATTTACTAGAGGCTGCAATCTATGTATTTGAGGTCTTTTGAGTCTTTTATGAAGCTGATGAAACTAAACTTTGATTTGCCTAAAAAAGATTTCCTCTCTTTTTATTAGTTGAATGATTCATTTTTTGTAATTCAATTCAATCTAATATTTTACTGTTTAATATTTTTAAATTGCTTTCTCAGGGGTTTTGGGGTTTTGGGGTTTTGGGG
>CCKQ01013572.1:0-13869 GCA_000751175.1 Stylonychia lemnae
CCCCAAAACCCCAAAACCCCAAAACCCCATGAGTAAATTTAGAGCGATAACTGGTAATAGTGGATTTAGATAGATATCTAAAAGCTCTCCAATAAAATTATTACAATTAAATATGAAGTTTGCTTCTAGATAAATATTCAGACATAATTCAAAGTATAAAGCAACTACAATTGTTTTAACTTTAATCGGTATAAATCTGTCTGCTTCTCTTTAAAATACTTGCGAGAGTGGATATTACTTTAAAATAACAGACGTTGGTACTGGAGCAGGGAACTGCGAAATTTGTCCTGCTGGTAATCCTTACTCTTTTCCAATTACTATTTATAGGTTACTGATGCCCGACGTCTTCTGCTAAAGAAGCTTGTACTATTGGCACTTACAGTTCAATGGGTTAACTAGATTGCACTACATGCCCTGATGGATTTTATTGTCCTTCTGTATCAGATCCTCCTTAGACCTGCCCTCAAGGTTAAATGCCTGCTTCAGATAAGCAAAGCTGCACAGTTTGCCCAGTAGGATATACTTGCCCTAATCCAAATGCATTGACTAAAACTCAAGCTTCCCTTCCATATTATGCACCAAACACGGAGATGACTTAACCATTACCTTGTCCAGCAGGGGCTACTTGTACTACAACATCTACTACTAGTTGCTCGTAAACTGGGGGTTATTACTCAGAATTCTTATCTAATAGTTGTAGTCAGAGTCAGAAGGGGTTCTTCTCTCCAAGCTTATATTTCTCTCAATAATAATGCCCAGCTTCAACATACACTAGCTCTGTTGGATAAACCTCTTGTTCGCTATGTGATGCTGGCTTCTCATGTTCTGATAAAACAGGAACTAAAACAAGCTGTGCAACACGAACCTTTTCGGACTAAGGTTCTACTTCCTGCTCAGCTTGCCCATCAAATTACAAATGTGATGATACAACTAAGGCCTAAATTAAGCCATGTCTTCAAGGATATTACCTAAATTCTCTTACAAATGCCTGTGTAAAATGTCCAGCTGGAAAATACTGTAGTGAAACTGCTGTAATAGGCAATTGTCCACTTGGTACCTACTCAACTGACAGAGGTTATTGTATGATCTGTCCATCTTTTTAAGCATGTTCAAATCCTGCGAGTCCAGTAACTTGTACTGATACTCAGTATGTAGATCCAGTGACGTCAACATGCAAATCATGTCCTGAAGGTTAGATATGCGTGATAGGTTTAATCTAAGTATAAAGTCCAAGAATATGCCCACCTGGCTACTACAAGGCTAGTTCGTCTGACAAAACTTGTACGATCTGTCCCGAGGGCAATTATTGTCCAACCTCTACTGCTGCTGTAAGTTGTGCTACTAACTATATCTCAGGACCAGGATTCTCAAGTTGCATTAAATGTCCAGCAGGTTATAAATGTCCTTCAACAAAAAAATCTGACATTACAAAGTGTTCAGATGGATCTTATTCACTAGAAGGAGATAATGCATGCACTAAATGTGCAAAAGGCCAAATTTGCCCCTAAATAAATTAATCTCCTTAATCTTGTGCTGCAGGTACCTACATGTCAAGTGTAGAATCAAAGGATGCTTCATGTGAAGTTAGTGACATAAATACCTCTTACTTAAGCAAAACAGAAGATCCAGTTGACTGTAAAGATGGTGAATTTTCAGGTTTAGGCTCATCTTCTTGTTAAAAATGTCCTGATGGGAAGCCTTGCTCAACTGATAAGAAAGGTATTTAATAAAACTGTGCACTTGGCTACTACTTTGACAAAAAAACCTTAAAATGCATTGAATGTGATTCGGGTAACAATGAATGTTATGATTCTTAGAAATTCAACTGTCCAATCGGCACAATCCAAAAACTTGAGGATTTCAGCGGCAGATATTCCTGTATTGAGTGTACCGATCTTTAAATTTGTGCTATTGATTCTGCTGGGGGTATGCAAAATAATTATTGCTACGGTAAAGAATCGAGAAAGTATGTCATATCAGAATTCGAAAAAGCTAATCGCTTTCCTTATTATAATTACCAATTTTGTTTTGATTGCAAATCAGTGGATTTAGCTGGTTCTATTTGTACTTTTGCTTCAAACTATTTCACTTCTCATGCTGGTGCTAATTTGACTTGCCCGACAATTAGATCATAAAGCTACTTGAATTAAGGACTAGATAAAAAATACTACCAAGATTTTAGATATTGGGACCTAGATACTGTAGACCATTATTAGTATCCTTTCTGTGATTTCCAGTCAAAACCACTTGCTTCAAACTTTGATTTAATATATGATACATTTTGCTAGAAGTATTCTGAGTACTTAGATCCACTAATATCTGTGTGCAAACCCTCATTCCCTGGGTTTATAAGAAGGCATTAAGAGCATTAGACTGAATTACCTGTTAAAGATTTTTACTCTATGCTTGAATAATCAGAACTTGGCACAGCTAATATTATCAAATCTTGCCCAAATACTGCTGAATTGATGACCGATGGAGGTGGTTCAGAGCATTAAGCCTGTCTTCTGAAATCTGCTGGAAAATGCGATGAAAAGGAATCTGATTTTTGTCATGATGGCTACGATTCAGTTTGCCACGCTGGATTCACTAGCTTTTCTGATGTTTCTATAAAGAAAAATAAAACAAGAGAAGAATGTGTTCCTTGTGGGCATGGAGTTTACTGTGCAGTAGGATCTAGGAATAAAACTTGCGATTAGGGAAGATTTTGCCTAGATTAAACAGAAGATGCATCTTAATATGCTGCAAGACCTGGTAATATGATTGCTAAAAATGGAACCTTTGCCTTTAATGCAGAGGTCAATTGTACAACTGGCTATTGCCCTCAAAAAAGTTCTGGCTAAACTGAATGCCCGCCTGGATATCACCTTGATGTAAATCAGAATGCTCATAACTCATTTAACTGCCATCCTAATGGTCCAGGCATTTATAATAGTACTTCTGGGTCATAGACTACTTGCACTGCCGGTTCATATTGTCCAGAAGCTGTGTTTTCTTTATCAGATATGATCCCATGTCCTCCAGGTCATTATTCTGATTCAGCAGGACTAATTGACAAGTCTTAATGCACTGCTTGTACTAAAGGTAAGTTCTGTGCAGAAGAATCAACTACTTAAGAACAAATAATATGTCCTGCAGGATTCATATGCCCAAATAGAACTAGACATCAATTTGAAAATGCATGTCCTGGTGGAACTTACACAACTTCTTCAACTGGAGCTTATACTTCAGAACAATGTCTCACTTGCAGAGCTGGCTTCTATTGCAAAGAAGGTTCGGGATCAATGATAGATTGTCCTTAAAATCAATATTGCCCTGAAGGATCAACCATTCCAGTTGATTGCCCAATTAATACTTTCAGAGATACATTAAATGGAAAGGCTTCAAGTGATTGTTCATCATGCCCTCCAAACTACATCTGCCCAGGGGGAGCAGATCCAATTCCTTGCCCAGCTGGATTTTCACTTTTTGATTAAAGCTCTTCAACATCTCCAGGATTCTTAACCTGTGTTGTAAACACAGAGGGCACATTTACATCTACTGCTGCTCAGAATAAATAAACTTGTCCTGATGGATTTTATTCTAAAGATAAAGCTACAGGATGCATAAAGTGCCCTGCTGGATTTTTCTGTAGTTCAGGAACATAGGATCTTTGTAGCATCGGAAACTACTGTCCTGAAGGATCTTCAACTCAAAATAAATGCACAGCTGGTACCTATTGTCCAGTTGAAGGCCTTAATAGAACATTGCCTTGCCCACCAGGATACTACTGCCCAGGTGGTGCCTCTACTCCTACAAAAACCTCAGCTAATTACTTCAATGTCTAAGGTGAAATCTCAGGAACATTACATTAGTGTGGTAATGGATATTCTTGTGCAGGTGGATCAATTGGTCCTTACGATGTTCCTTGTGCCCCAAATACTTTTGCTGGCACTGGACAAGCATGCTCAGCCTGCGATCTCGGAAAATATTGTCCTATTGGATCAGATCAATAATTTGATTGTCCAAAAGGCTACTATTGTGATCACAAAACTCCTTTTCCAGTTAAATGTCCAAAAGGAACTTATGGTAAAACTACAAATCTTGCATCAAAGGAAGATTGCACACCATGTCCAGGTGGATACTACTGTCCTTAAGAAGGATAGACTGATTTCACTCATAAATGTGACGCTGGATATTATTGTTCAGGCGGCTCTTACACTTCTCAGCCAGATCCTAATGATCCTGTAGAGAACTTGCTTGGAGGTTTATGCCCAGCAGGTTCGTACTGTCCCTAAGCATCCACCGACCCATAAGATTGTCCTCCAGGAACTTTCAATAGTTTCCCAGGTATGAGAAGTGCTACTGACTGCTAAGCGTGTACTCCTGGATATTATTGCGTTGGTTCAGACTCTTCTGAGCCAACTGGCTTATGTGATGCTGGTTATTATTGCCCAAGAGGTTAGTCAGTTTAAAACCCATCATCATTCAAAGCTGAAGCTGGATACTATTCATTATAAGGTTCTGCAGATTAAATTGCATGCTTACCAGGGACTTACTCCGATGCTCCAGGTCACTCTGAATGTCTTCCTTGCCCCTC
This sequence comes from Stylonychia lemnae, assembly GCA_000751175.1. Classification (NCBI taxonomy): domain Eukaryota; phylum Ciliophora; class Spirotrichea; order Sporadotrichida; family Oxytrichidae; genus Stylonychia; species Stylonychia lemnae. The sequence goes on from CCKQ01013572.1 coordinate 4,580, forward strand.
AGGAACATATTGCAACAGTTTTAGAACTAAATAACCTTCAAATTGCGATGAGGGCTACTATTGCCCATTAGGATCAATAAACATGCTACCTTGCAAAATTGGAACATATAATCCTACCAGTGCATCAAGTGGAGATCAATCTTGCTTAAGTTGCTCTGCTGGTAAGTATTGTGATGAAGAAGGACTCACTTATGAGAAAGGAGATTGCGATGCAGGATATTTCTGTAAAGTAGGATCGCCTAATAGGATGCCTGCGATAAATGTAACTCTATCTTCAAACGCTATCTATCTTGATCTATATGGTTTATGTCCAAGAGGAAACTATTGTCCTGTTAGAACCAAAGACCCTATTAAATGTCCGATTGGATACTACCTTGATTTCGAAGGAGCTCAATCATTGGCTGATTGTGTGATTTGTCCAGCTGGAAAATACTGCTTAACTGAAGGTCTTGCAGCTCCTACTGGTGATTGTGATGCAAACTATTATTGTGAAGCTGGATCAGACAAAAAGACTTAGCTAGAATGCCCTGCTGGCTCAAAATGCATTGTTGGATCAATCTTTCCAATAAAGTGCCCAGCTGGCAAATTCTAAACTTAAACTCTTCAAAGTGCATGCATGGTCTGCACTTCCGGTTACTTCTGTGAGGAAGGATCCTAATCTGAAGCTATTTGTCCAAAGGGAGCCTATTGTCCATCTAGTACACCAGCAGGTAATGAGAATTATTGCCCATCAGGAACTTACAATAGCCTCGAAGGATAAACAAGTTCTTCATCTTGCCTGACTTGCCCAATTGATAAATACTGTAAAATCCCCGGAGCTTATGAGGACGATCACAATGACACTTTAATGGGAAAAATCTAGAATGGATACTACAATGCTGGAGGAAGTTAATATTCTATCCCAATTACTACTGGAAGATTATGTAAATAAGGTTAGATTTGCAATGCTGGAGTTGAGTCAGACTGCCCACCAGGAAAGTATTGCAATTAATAAGGATTAACAGAAGAAATTGGAAGTTGTCATGAAGGATATTACTGTCCAGGAGGTGCGAAATATGAGCTCACTGTTCATTAAAGTTCTGAGGCTTCTGATAAAGTATATAAATGCTCACAATCCTAATTTTGTCTAGCAGGTTCTGTTTCACCTTCAGCTTGCCCCATAGGGACCTATTCGGATGGAAAAGGTCTGTTCTCAGATTCAGATTGTAATCCTTGCCCGATAGGTTATTAATGCACAACCACAGGATTAAGTTTTAGTAATTTAGTGAAGTGTCCAAATGGAAAGTACTGCCCTGGGAAAGTGGCTTCTCCAGCTGATTATGGCCAATGCCCAATTGGAACCTTCTGTACCTAGGATTTTATAGAGCCTTAGCCTTGTCCACCTGGTACTTTCAATTCCTAAGTTGATTAAAGTCAATGCTAGTCCTGCACTGGTGGATATTGTCCTTATAAAGAGACTGAAGTCAAAGCCGCTCCTCAAGGATACTTCGCAAATACAACTGGATTAGTGGCACCTGTTCCCTGCCCTGCAGGATTTTACATTGATTCAACAACATAGAAATGCACAATATGCCCAATCGGCACATACTGTGATGAATACCTGCTAACTGCTGCGGCCTTAGATAGAGCATGCCCAGTTGGTTTTTATTGCTTATCAGCAGGAATTCAAGATTATCAGTAATTTATCTGTGAAGAAGGATATTATTGTCCTGATGGAGGTTCAAGAGTTTCTTGCCCTGCTGGATCATACTGCGCAGGTGAAGGAAACTCAGCTATAAGCGGTTAATGCTTCCCTGGCTATTACTGTAATTAAAACTCCAAAGTCCCTGATGAAAATTTGTGTGAACCAGGCTTTTACTGCCCAATTGGTTCCCCTTCACCTAAGGCATGCCCGAATAATACCTACAATGACAAGACTGGAGCCTCAAATGAAACATTTTGTCTTCCCTGCCCATAAAACAAGGTTTGCACAGGCTCAGCTGTGTACGAACCTTCCTCTAGTTGTCCTGTTGGATTTTACTGCTTGACTGAAAACAAAGTGCTTAAGGTAATTGAATGCGATCTAGGACATATGTGTCCAGCCGATGAGGATGTAAAAATAAGATGTGAACCAGGTACATACCAAAATCTTACTAAGCAATCTCAATGCTTAGCCTGTCCAGCAGGTTATTACTGCTTCAATAATACCAATCCTATCATCTAACCTCAAATCTGTCCAGCTGGTTTCTATTGCGAGGTAGGAACTCCATACTTTGAGATGTTCCCATGTCCTAATGGCACTTACAGCAATTAGCCAGGACTCTAATCTTCAGCTCTGTGTGCTAAATGTCTTGAGGGAAAATATTGCAACTCAAAAGGATTGAATGCTCCAACGGGTTCTTGCAAAGATGGTTTTGAATGTAAAGAGAGTTCAAGATTCTCTGATGGATCAAAATCATCTAATGAATCTCATTTATGCCCTGAAAATAAATTCTGCATTGGGGGTGTTACATCTGATTGTCCTCTAGGGACATACAACACTCCAAAGGGAATGACTAATCCTTCTTAATGTATTCATTGCCCTCCAGGCTATTATTGTACAAATGTAGCTACCTAAATTGAATGTCGGGAAGGATACTATTGCATCGGAGGAATTCAAAAAGATGAAGATTCAATAAAATGTCCTAAAGGCTCTTATTGCCCTAAAGGATCCTATGAGCCTCGGAAATGCCTTCCAGGACAATATTAAGACCTAGAAACGCAAGCAACGTGCAAGGCATGTCCAGTTGGAAAATTCTGCAATGACTTTGGAATGGTTACTCCAACTACTTGCCCAACAAATAGAGTATGCGAAGAAGGATCTAAAACTCCTAGAGCATGTCCACCAGGAAAATACGCTTTAAATAACTTATGTGTTTCTTGCCCAGCCGGAAAGTATTGCTGGCCCGATTCCACTTCAAATGGAATTACAGGTAATTGTCAATAAGGATATGTCTGCTAATCAGGATCATACAGTCCAATGCCTTACTACGATGTTGAGATAATGAAAGAATCTACTGCTGCTTTCTTGACATATAATGGACCAGTTATTAAAGGGTACTACTCTACAAATGGTCAATCATAAACAGCTTGTGATACAGGATTTTTCTAGCCATCAAAATGGTCAAAGAGCTGTCTAAAATGTTATGCAGGTTCCTATTGCCCTAACAAAGGAATGAGTACTGTTGATAATCATCAGTGTAAACCAGGAACTCTTTGTAAAGAAGGAATGATTTCTCTTGTCAGTGCAAGTTATTGCTAGAATCCTTATCAAACAACAATTGCAATTGGATAACCCCATTGTATGGCATGTAATGATGGCTATTATACAGAAGTAGCTGATATTTGTGAGATATGTCCATCAGGCTTCTTCTGCAATAATAATGTTCCTGCAAGAGAATCACCACTCAAGTCATGTATTGTAGGATAGAATTGTCCAGGTGGAACGAAACTAGAACCTAAATGTGACGATGGAAAATTTTTCTCAAATAATTTATGTCTTGATTGTGAGTCTGGTAAATATTGTAGAGGAGGAAACAACACTGGAATATGTACAGCTGGATATTTCTGTACTGGAGGGGCATCTTCACCAACTCCATATGGAGCTTAGTGTAGCATTCAAAGATATTGTCTTCATGGTACAATTAGAGAGGCGAAGTGTCCATCAGGATATTATAGGCCTACTAGAGGAGGAATATAAGCAACCGATTGTATTGAGTGCTTAGCAGGTTATATTTGCAATTCTAATCAAGAACCTTATGAATGTCCTAAAGGCTACTATTGCCCACTTGGAGAAAACAAATTTTATCCTTGTCCAAAGGGAACCTACTCTCAATAAACCTCAATAATTGTTGAAAGCGATTGTCAAAGCTGCCCTGCTGGTTTTTACTGCAATGCTACAAATATAACTGATTACTCTAAGTTTGCTTGTCCTAAAGGCAAATATTGCAATACTAGATCTTTGCTACCAATCAACTGCCCTGCTGGTACTTATAGAGATGTAGCTGGAGCAAGAACTTAAGCTGAATGCTACACCTGTCCAGCTGGCTACTATTGTCCTGAAGCTTCAATCACTCCAATCAGATGTAAACAAGGAACTTACTGCCCAGAAGGTTCTGCATACTATAAAACTTGCCAAGGTGGCTATTACTGCAACGAAGATACTAATATGCAATAAGAAATTTGTCCAACTAATTATAAATGCCCAAGAGGATCTAGCACTCCAATTTAATGTAAAGATAGACTACTCTGCAAGGAAGGTTCTGAAATTGGTATTCTTTGCGGAGCTGGATTTTATTTGAGTTTATCAGAATATGGATTTATGAACGAATGTCTATAGTGTCCTGAAGGTACATATTCAACAGTTAATGACCTAATTTGTAAAAATTGTACACCAGGTTATCTTTGCTATGGATAAACTAATAGAAAATATCCAACTGATTTCACACTTCATCATGGTGAAATTTGTCCTAAAGGATTCTATTGTGAAGGAGGTTCCTCAGTTGCTACTCCTTGCCCTATAGGAACATATAACGCTCTTTACGGGGCTTCTTCTATTACTCAATGTCTACTTTGTCCTTCAGATACATTCAACGATATAACAGGATAGAGTGGCTGCAGACCATGTGGAACTTATGCATCTTCAATAGAAGGTAGCTCAACTTGTATTTGCGATGGAAATTTCAGAACATTCTCAATAGCTGATCAGTCATGCAGATGCAAGAGTGGCTATGACTATATCAACCCAAATACTGGCAAAGGAGAAGGCTAATAAAGTGGAGAATCTGACTGTACTCCCTTAGTATATGATAGATGCGATGGTAATACTGAAACACGTGATATTTATGGAAACTGTGTTGATCTAACTGATTGTACTGCTGCATGTAATGGTGGAAAAGGTAATAGATCTGAGACATTAGGAGTTTGTACATGTGAAAATAAACAAAATGTTGACTCAGTTTGCAACCAGAACTGCAGAAACAATGCTGCTCAGTTATAAGTCTCTGATTAAGCCACAAATATCACAGTTGAAAAAGATGGTAAAAAAGTTACTGTAGAGCTTAACGATATTGGAAATGTGTATGGATCTTTCTCTTGTAAAACTGGAAATTGCAGCCTAAAGAGTACTGAGACCTCTTCAGAAGGATTTTAAGGTAACTATGGAGGATCATCATTGATTGAAAAAAGAGTGAGAAGACAATTAAGACAGCTCTATGGAGAAGAGAGGGAACTATAGTCTGCTGACACTAATGCCATTACGAATCCTGTCTTCTGCATTAATAAGGGTGATTCTATGCTTTTTACTATCTCAAATCCAACTCATTACCCAGTTTATATGAAAGATTCAGTAATGAATTCCAATCCTGCTTTTGATTATGGATAATTCTTAATTTTGGCGACCGCAATGAAATACAAGATCTCTGTTAATAGTAAAGAATCATCTATTTTTGCATTCACTTTCTCTGAAAGCGGGAGTTATGTCTTTTCAGATGCTGATGATGAAAATAAGATTATGCTTGTCAAAGTTCAAGATGATGGTGAAGCTTGCGCAGATGCTGATAGATACATTCAACCATTAAGCGCTGAATCAGTTGCAAGTTTTGGAATGAAGTAAAAAGAAGATATCATTATTAAACCTGATGTGCCCTTATTAGTTGGTATAGGAGCAATTCTCATTGTTTCAATTGGAACAGTAATGATCGGTGTTGGATATTGCTTACACAAGGGATGGTCAATTAAAAAGGCCATAATTTAAGGATACAGAAATAAATATCTCAAGGTTGACGTTTCTCATTCAAATGAAAAGACATTCGAGAAAGAGAATGATTTTGAAAAATTCAGATCTAACCTTGGAAGTGACAGCGAAGAGGATGATTTAGATAATATAAATCTAGATATCCATCAGGATTTACTTGAAGCAGGTCAAGTTTATCTAAAGGTATTCGACGACAAGAAAGTCCAAAGATTGAAGGAGAAAAAGAGCAAGAAGGCTGAGATCCTTAAACTTATGAAAGAACTTGAAGATATGATATCAATTATTGGTTCTGATGCTATGACTAATCAAATGCAGATCTACAACCAAGATCTAGAAAATGGCCAAGCATTCAGTGATCTAGATGAAGAGGAGGCTGAAGAAAGACGTCGCAGAATTTAGGAACAGTAAGAACTCAAAGAAAAACAGAGACTCGAGGCTGAAGAACTTAGAAGATAGTCATAAATGAAAGAATGGTCAGATAGAGATAAGTAAAAACTCAAAGATACTTAGGATAAGATCAGTCACAATCTAGAAATGCTAAAGAAAGAATTTAATTCAGACATTGCACCCAGGAAGGTAATTGATAGAGGTAATCATGAGGAATAAGTTGGTGATGATTTAGCAATGGCAATTTATGATGGAGGAGATCCTAATTCAAGGCACAACTAAATAGTTAAAACAATCGAGAACAATTAAAACTTCACAGAAGAGGAAAAAGAAGCACTCCTTAGACAGCATCAAAAGAATCATATGTAGATAGAAGAAATCATGGAGCTTGAGAAGAAGAGGTAAGATGAAGATATGGAGAGAGCACTAAAGGAAAGAATTGAGAAGAGAAAGCGCGCTCTTGAAGCTAAACACAAGAAGGAAATACAGTAAGAGGTCAAGGAGTAGGAGAAAGTTATTAAAGATGAAATCGAAAAGGAGAGAGATGACAAGAGTGCAGTTATTGAACAAGATATTCAATAGAGAATGGATGAGTTAACAAGTAATCTTAAAGATGGTCAAGCCCAAAACTATAGACAATGGGTAGATGATCTAAAGAAGGAAAGAGACAGCAAGAAAAAGCAGATGAACTAGGAAATGGATAATGAATAGGATACCAGAATTAAAAGAATGAGAGAAGAGGTTGTTAATAAATACACCCAAGGAGTTGGTACTGACGAGGAACTTGAAGCTCTGCTTAAGGAATCTAACCCAGGAATGGAAAATGCTATTGACGAACTTAAGAGATAAAAGCAAGAAGAGGAGCAGAAGCTAAAGGAAGCATTGAGCAAAAGAAAGAAGGATTTAAAGTAAAAGTTAAAGTAAGATAAAGAAAAGTTTGATCAGGAAATTATGACAAAAGATCCAATTAATGAAGAAGAAGTTGAAAAGAAGAAACTATAAATGTAGATTCAAGCTTAACAAGAGTCAATTAATGCCAGTCATTCGATTATGACATCTAGACAAAATGGATCATCCTTAGCATTATAATAACAGCAGCAAGCAGTTCAGATTGATCCTGCTCTCAATTTCTAAAAACTATTACAAGATATTGACACCTAATGTGATCCAAGTTCTCTTCTGAATGAGCTAGGTCAAACTGATGAAAATCTTTCAAGTCTTTTATAATAGAGCAAGGATGAACAAGATGCAAAACTAGATGCCAGAAGGGATCTACTCAGACAGAGAAAGATTCTTAAGAAATAGTAAGAACAAGAGTAAGAGAGACTCTAAGAAAGACTCAAGCAAATCTAGATGGAGGCTGATGAAAAGGCCAAGATTGACTAGAAATATATCAAAGATCTATTTATAAAGCAGTAATAATTGTCCTTAGATGCAGATGAAGGTGGTGATAAGGTCTAACTTCAATAGCAACTCATGATTTTTAATGAATTTGCTTCAGATGCTTTCTTATAAAGACTTTCCAACCTGCTAATGAAGCAGTTCTTGGAAAAAGAAGCTTAATTAAAACTATTACTTTAGAGATTTATGGACTAAAGAATCATCGAGAAAAACAATCTGAAGAAGTAATTCAAGAACTAATATGATAAACTGAGTGATATTAAGGATCAGATAAGCGAAGATCAATACAATGATACTCTGAAAGCATTAAGACTTAAAGAAGAAAACTTGCTCAGAGATATTGACTTGCAGTTTGATAAAGCTATGAAAGAAGAAGAAACTCATCTCAGAAACGATCTAGAGAAGAGACATACTGATGAATAAATTAATCTTAAGAAGTAAAATGTCGAAGAATAGATCAAACTGAAGAAAGATTTGCTGCTTGTTGATGAAAACAACCAAAAAGATGTATAAAAGGAATATGATAACTTAAAGACGTTTGAAAATAACAAGAAACGTGATTAAGATAAGAGACTCAGAAGCCTAGGTCTCTAAAAGTAGGAGATTCTGAGATAGATTGAGAAAGAGGTTCAGAACGAGTATCAAGATTATGAAGATTTACTTAAGAGAAAAAGAGATGAAGAGGCTTAATTGCAAGAAGCTACAATGAACATTAGAAAGAAATTGTAAGATCGTAAAAAGAAACTTAGAGAATAAGGTATCAAAGAAATGAGTCAAGCTGATCAAAAGAAGATGATAGAAAACTATAATCTGCAACTTTAAGCTTTGGAATCTGTATTTGAAGAAGAAAGAAGAAGATAAATGATGCAAATGAAGAAAAAGCAAAAGTAAAGAATAGACAAGCAAGAAAAGCAAAGTGTACTCAAAGCGAAAGTGGCAGAATAAGAGCTTGATTCTATTAAGAATGAACTTGGTCTTACTTTTGGCACGAGCTTTTTCAAGGCAGGTGAATAGGAAGAAGGAGGATAGAATGCTGTTGAAGAAGATGACGAGCTACTTCAGAGACTTAAAGAGTGGAGAAGGAACAGAACTGAGCAGAAGAAGCTTGACGAAGAAAAGAAACTTGCTGAGACTGTAATTGATCTTGATCAACTCTCACTCAAGAAACTTATTATCAAACTTGATAGTCTTGAGAAAAATCTCAGAGAGTTGAGAAAACTCAAAGGAATTGATATCAGATAGAACTTGCTTGAATAAAGTATGCAAAAGAGACAAGGCACTGATATTGATCTTTATAGCAGTGGAAATCTTAATATTGATCTAGGAAAGGGTAGAAATCCCTTCGTGAGAGTAATTGATTCAGTCGCATCAATATCTCCAAGAGATAGAGGTTCTTTGAATCCAAGTGCTTTGAACACAAAGAATAAAAATTCTAACAGAAGTCCATAGATAGCAAAAGGACTTAACCTTAACCTTGACGCTGTAAAGAAAAATCAAGCAGAGGAAAAAAATCATCCACAATTCAAAGTTGAGATAAGCGATCCAAAGAACGTTGACATGTCTAAATTCAAAAAATTTGTTAAGAGATGAATTGAAATTAATGATGCTATTAATTTCATCACTCGAATCTAAAAAACTATAAACAATTATTTCAATAAAAATTACTAAAGAAATTGCTATTTCTCAATTAATTACAAATTAAGATATCTGGGGTTTTGGGGTTTTGGGG
>CCKQ01013702.1:0-12264 GCA_000751175.1 Stylonychia lemnae
CCCCAAAACCCCAAAACCCCAAAACCCCAAAACCCCGTTGCTAATAATATTTCATGATTATGAAATAATGAAATTAAGATTAAATTATTTCATTTTTAAAGTTCAGAGATTTATAGTTATCTGATTATTCATGTTTTATTCTAGTTATTTCTATTTATTATTAAATCTGATTAAGTGTTTCTAGATTAAATTTCAACTGATGAGTTTTTGGCTTATTAATTGCATTCCCATTCATCTGAGTTGCTCAGAAATGATTTATTTGCTTTTCCTGGATGCACTTCATAATTTTTTTCCTTCAGAGGATTCTCATCTACTTCTTTAGTTAGAAAATGCTCATCTTTCAAATTGATTTCCCTATCAATAGATTTCAATTGCTCATCTCTTAGTTTCTTGTATTAATTATCCTCCCTAGGAGATTCAGCTAAAAATTTGAATTTCTTTTTTTAAGGACCTCGTTACTTTGATTTTTACACTACTTATAGATTATCTTGATGTGCAAGTTAGGTCTTTCGTTTTTATATAAACTAATCAATCTAATTTTCTTTTTTTATCTAAACTTAACTTCCAGTTTTTTTCTTTGTAATCTTTGCTTTAACAGGAATATACTCGGATCCTGCAATTTCATTTTCCATTTGAGAATAAATTATATCTTCCTAATTTTGGTTATACAAAGGCTAATGATTCGATTTATTTCCAAAATCATGATTTATACCTTCCTCTCCTTCTGCCATTAATCCTGAATCTGTTAGTACAATATTTTCATCATCTCTCTGACTTTCAGTATTAAACCTTGAATTGCTAAGTTAATTAAATAAGATTATCGATTTCTCAGTGTCTACTTGAGTTAAGATTCTTTTTGGGGAATTTTTAAGAATGCTTTTTTTCTTTTTATCTTTTACATGCTTTTATGTTATACTTTAGCAGTCAGTTTGCTTCTCAGCGAATTCTTTTGAAGTAATTTGCAATTGCTTATAATCACATTTTTTATTATTACTTTTTTTCCTTAAACCCACTTATTTTACGGATTGAGTCAAAATTCTAGAATCTTCAATTTAGGACTGAGTAGTTCTCTTTATCCTTTATATCCTTTATGCTTATTAGGAGATATTTGACTAGTCAATGGAATCTTTATTTCTTCTTATCATTTTCAATAGAGAGTCTTTGCTAAGATGGCTAAGTAATTTCTCTAGATTTCTTTTGTTTAATAGTATCTCACCAGTATCACACATTTCAGATAGTTATTTCATTTAATCTTGATATTTCTCTCTCAGAATCTCATTTTCCTCTTTAACACTTGCAGCCTCTAATTGCATTTCATACTTGTTTCTATTATTGCAAAGACAGAGGATTATGTATATTTTAGGAAACTTTTTAACAAGCATTGTGTGAATTTCTATCAACATTTTTATACCCCAAAAGGTGAAGAAAAAAATATTGCTTAATAAGATTACTAGAAATAGAAGTATCTTAGTTTCTTCACTAAGAAAAACTAAATTAGATTTACAATTTATGGATTAATTTACCTTAGGAGTCTGAAGTTGATTGACCACTCTCGATATCAGTTGAATCAACTGATACTATGAAAAATACCCCACAAAAGATACTTAATAGTGATGTAATTAGAGATAAAGTTTCAAGCTCATTCAGAGTCTTAGTTTGAAAAGGCTACTTTGTAATATTTATTGACATGAAAAATATTAGCATCAAAAGCACCATCATCGCCTAAAATGATCATTAGGACTATTTACTTACCTATGTTATTACTCCTTGCTAGACAAGAAATACTTAAATAAAAATTAGGAAAATCTTTCTGTAAGTAATAACTATCTCCCAATAGTAAAATCTTCTCTTAAATCCTCTGTACAAAAACCCATATTTTTAACGAGTCATTAGAGTATCAAGTGATTTATGTTCTCTTAGCAATAAAATATATGCAAATAAAGGAATTCCAAGTCCCCAAACAATTAAGCTTGGTAGTCCTACAGCCATAGACCAGATATTATGCTCACCAGTGTAACATAATATTTCCAAATCATTTTTAACTCTTGAGTCTCCGTCAATATCAACGCAACTATCATGTTAATTTAAAAGAATCTTACTTAAATGAGTTGAAAACTTATTTCACGATATTAGGATGTACTAAAAAGAGCAATATTACTACTGAGGATATAGACTTTGTAAGTCGAATTTCTTTGTCACTTGACTTGTGGTATAATAAAAACCAGAATAAAGAAGAAATGAGCATCAATAGGAATGGAAGCATTCCAAACATAGCAAGTTTGATGTAAAATATCCTGATTCCGAACTTTTATGCGCTCTAACCATTTTTCGAAGATTCGTCATTTAAGCCATAACCCTTATCTTCATTTAAAAAGCAATCAATGGAAAATATTTGATTAGAAGCCTCACCTACGGTTTCACTTGTCTTGAAGTAGTTCACTACCATCTAGGGCCAGCTAAAGTCAAATGAAGCAGTAAGCACAATCAACTAGATATGGTTTAGCAGGATTTTTTAGAAAACACTTGTGATATTCTTCACATCTGCTGCACCTTATAGAGTTGAGCGAATCATAAAAACAATAACTACTACTCCTACTATTAGTATGGCTACTATTCTAAAAACATTTTATGCATATTCTGGGCATTTTCCGCACTAAAATGAGCCTGTTACAGAGTAGCCTGGATCACAATCTGTGCATAAAATGCCATCGTAGCCAGTATAGCATGAACCCTTTGGATCATTTTAAGGGGAAACCAAACCTCTAATAATATGATAAATGGAAGATTATTTACAAACAAGCTCCGAAGTTAAAGCACTTGATAAAAGTTGATGTTACATTATTTTTTCTCCAATAGCCAGGCTGAGGCCCAATATCAGATCCACCATTGCAAACAGCTTTGCCAGTCGGGCAAGTTTTACATTGCCCTGGTTCAGTCATTTTGACTAAGGAATAAGATTTTTCAATTGGGCATTGATCACAAGCCCCAGCATCAGTAAACTTTTCACCTACTTAACATTCTCTAAGCCCTATTTTGAGATCGAATTCAGGAACTGCTGCTGTTGAATTTTAAGCACTTTGATTTAGTGAATCTTTGTTTGCAGGCTTATCTGGATCAATACCATCAGAATTGAATGATAGTTGATAATTCTCTCCAGGGGCTCCAGTAAAGACGATATCCTTTAATGCATAAACTCCATTTATTGAGTAGAATGTTGTAGTACCAGCAATTGTTGCTGAATACTTCATTGAATTGGATCCGTTACTTAAAGTACCCTTCAAAGATACATCAAGTTTTTTACTACTTTCCGTTCCAACTATTTATCCCATAGCATCTGCTAATCCAATATACATAGTTGGTAATGCATCTCCACTTCTTTGAGAGTCTTATGATGATGATGTTGGACTATTTGATACCTAAAGATCTCTTAATCTTCTAGTACTATCTAGTTTTTAATTTCCACTTGATCTAAGTAATTGAGCTTAATATTATTCTTATGTCAATGATACTAGTTTCTATGGATAGCTGCCAATATCATCTGCATAAATTAAGGCTTTATTTTCTTTGAATTCATAGCTAGAGCCAGATACTAAAGTAGGCTGGACATCGCTCCAATAAATTCCACCTCCAGAGCTATTAGCAAAGTTATTCCAGAATTTGTTTGTATCCAGCATGTTATACTTGCAATCAAATGGAGTAAGACAGTCCATATAGAGGCCACCTCCTTATGTTCTTGCATAATTAGAATTTAAAGTATTAGCTTGGAACAAAACTCTAAACTGATTATTGAGATAAACAGCTCCACCAGCAGATTAGGAATATGAATTAGAAAAAGTTGATGATATAATCTAAAATAAGTTTTGAATTAAAATTGCATACTTTAACAGTGTACTCATTTTTTAATGAATATTTTTCTTTTCTCTATTCAGTTAGTTAAAGAAATAATGCTCCCCCTGATTGAGCTATTGAATTATTCATAGTTACATTAGTTATATAGAAATTTCCACAGTCAACACAAAATATTGAACCTCCTGCTTAAGGAATTTTATCAACTTTCATTGATCCTATAATCTGATTCTTATAGATAAATTGATCCTGCTGATTTGAAATTTTCAAGTAGCGAGTTATTGAATGTTACAAATTAAGCAGAATCCTAAGCATAAAGATCTCCTCCTTACTAAAGTGCTACATTCTAATAGAAATAAGAATCAGAAATTGTGAGTTTTTTGAAACTCGAGGCATATATAGCCCCTCCAGAGTAGTATGCAAAGCTTTAGTAGAATTTACATTTGCTGATACTAGCCATGGAATCTAATAAAATTGTTAACCCTATTATTTACCTCCCGATACATACATAGATCCACCATAAAGAGTATAGCCATATTAAAATATTGAATTTATGACAGTTAGATTACTACTCATAATAGCGTGAATAAAACCCCCCCTGCAATTATATTTCAAAGCAGTTTATACCTATCTTGTGTAAGTCCTAAAATAATGTTTAATATTTTATAGAAAATACATAGTATCATCAGTGAATGTTGAATTTTCAATAGTAAGATTAGTGAATCCAATAAAAATATTCTTTGAATTCTCTACTGCTATATTCTTATAGAACGTGCATTGACTAATGAAAGTGAAATGGCCATACATGAATTGGATTGTGTTTTTATCTGCTTCATTGCTTAAAAATTGACAATTTTCAATAATCAAAGGATTAGTCTAGATAAAGAAATGAAAATAAACTTCTTACTTCACTAGATTCTAGGACATTAATAGCAGAGTTTTCAACTGCTTAATTTCCTCTGAATATTGAATTGCTGATGATAAAGTATGATTTTGTAACAAGATTTATAACTCCCCCCTTTTTTACAGCTTAATTTTTACTGAATAAGCAATTGATACACTAATTTGATTAATTAAAAAAATTACATTCAAATAACCAAGATTGTCGATTGATATTGCTCCACCATCTTAGCCGTAGTTCTCAATAAATTATGTTCCATTAAGCGTCAAATTTGATAGAGAAACTTAAACAGCCCCACCGAAAATAGCGCTATTCACTATATTCAATATGAAAATTAAATAAAGGCAATTTACTTTAGAAAGTTGACCCCTCATCTTAAAGTTGACTGTTGAATAGACTGATAGCTCCTCCAGAATATGAATCATAGCAGTATTTAAACTAGTTCTTTGTAGAATAAGAAGTATTGAGGTTTTGAAAAGAAAAAGCGCTTTTATACTTTGAAATTCCACCGTTAAGATTCAAATATATCTTTGATTTTGCCTTTGAATATTCTTGACAGTAAAATAGATTGTTTTCCATGTTTATTTATGAGGATTTTGAAGTAGAAGTTATAAAGATACCTTCGTAAGCTTTTGAAGACTTAATTACGTTATTTATGATGGAAAGCTGCTTATATTGAGCCCCAAAAATTACACCACCTGAACCCACTAGGAAACTTTGGCTTGTACCACTTCTATAGACAGTGTTCATTTGAAAATCTAATTCTAAATTTTTATCTTCTAACCTAAAGACTCCGCCTTCTTTCTCAGCATAACTATCAGAAAATTCACTATACCAAAGACTTATCAATGTCCCAGATTAAATTGAGGGATTTAGCTTTTTGATTAGTATGCACCCAGCTTCATTTGAAGAATAGCTATACTGGAATTTTAAATCCGACATATAAATGACTGTAAAATCTAGAATTTGAATTGAACCTCCATATTAAGCACTATTTCCTATAAAATGGTTTGAAGTCATATTCCCATTGACTTGTTTTAAAGTCATTCCAGCTCCATTCAATGCAGTATTGTTTTCGTAAATTGAATTTTCATCTGAAAAACTTTTGCAATTAGAAATTTTAACAACTCCATAGTTATTTATAGATATATTCTGGATAACATTACTTTTTAAAGTAGTTATTTTCGTATCTTCAACAGAAATAAGTCCTTAAAATTTATAAACTATGCTTTCATTAAATAGAATTGTCCTGAACTCTTTTTTATAATCTTTCAAGTATTTCAAAACACCCAAGTCAAGGTATCCATTTATAGTATTATCTTTGATTATGACTGTGTTAATTTGTTTTACATACATTAGTTGATAAATATTATCGTTAGTTAATTTATCATTATCATTGTAATTTTATTAATCAACATCCACATAAATATCATAGAATTTGACTTAATTACTTAGAAAACTGAATTCATAGCTTGATATAACAGTAAACAATAGCCCACCTAAATCCTCAATTAAAACTTAATTACTCTAATATAAATATCTTTTTCTCCATACTTCCCAATATTTCGTCATATTTGTAAGAAATTAACAGTTTTAAACAATTAAGTACTCTGACAGATATGAAAGATCATATTGATATAGGACTCCTCCTGTATATATAGCTTAATTATCTATGAATTAGCTATTATTTATTTTAATATTCTTATAATCTGCTCCAGCACTGATAACACAACCAAAATAACAAAAGTTGTCCACATATAGGTTAGAATTTAAATTTAGAGCGCACTATCCACATTAATATACTCCTCCATAATATGCTGAATTATTAGAGTAATTGCTAAAAGAATCTTCGAATGTTAAAAATCCCTTTTTCCCATCTAAATTATAGACTCCTCCGCTCCCAATGTATTATGTACCTTCAGATGAATAATTAGTTATTCCACAATTAGAAATTTTATTTCTTTTTGAAGTCAGGGTAGAGTCTAAGAATGTAATAAATTGAAATGCATGATAGCTCTCAGATCCTGGTCTCTTTTAATCTGCCAGGAAGGATTTAATTTAATCTGAATTTACTTCTTCTTTACATAATACGACATTATCCTCAAAAGTAGCTGTTAAAACTTGCTGCAATGATTCAGCATACATGACAGCTCCCTATTCGGTTGCAAAAGCATTCACAATATTCTAGTTTTGGAATGTTAAAATCAGCTCATTTGTACTTTATGCAAAAAGGAGACCTCCACTCTTAATTGTTGAAATCTTTTTAAAAACATTGTTTCCTAATTCTATTTCTAAATCAGGTCCTTGAATAAAAATTACCCCCCCTCCATCATAAAGTGAATCAATTAGTTTAGCTATTTTCAAAGTATCATTAATATTCTAAGAAGAATTAACACTTGTAAAGCTTGAATCAGTAATTGACAGTTTAACTGCTGTCCTATTTCCATAAATAAATGCGAAACCTCCACTGTCTAACGACAAGACATTTGAGACAGATAATTTTGTTAAAATAATCTATTAACGATAGGTCATAGATTTCTTAGTAACTGAGTATATAGCCCCTCCTTACTAACCTTACAGATTGTCATAAGTAGTATTTTCAATAGATATTTATTAGCATCCCTCACAATAGAGCATTCCTCCGTAAAAAGCAAATGAATTTATGTAAGCTGAATACATATCATTAAAATAAACAGCAGCAGAACTTAAATGGTAGATTCCTCCTAAATAGCCATATCTACATCCAATAAACAAATTATTATTAGAATTTATTTAAATGCCAACCATTGATATTATAACAATTGCTGTTCCATAACTTTTTTAATCTGATTATTTTACACTAATCTCATTATACTTAGCTTATATGAACTAATTATTTTCATAAATATCATAATAGTGAGATTTGTAAAATTAAGTGACAATATTGTTTGAAATTTCAAGGTTAATAGGAGAAATTTGGTTAATAAAAGCAATATAACCTGATCTACTCCAATAAATACTTCTATAAGGATAATAATGAAAATCTTCAAGCTATTCGTTAACACCAAAATTATATTCGAATTTACAGTTGTGAATTGCCAAAGTTGTTAATCCTCCATCTTCTGTTAATTTTTGACTATTCCAACTTGGATTTACTGAAACTATTCCACCTTTAGTGTAAGATTCAGTATTTATGAAATTGCAATTTAAGAATTACAAAACACCCATATTGCCTTTTGCAATATGAAAAACTCCTCCTGCTCTAGATATAATATTTTTGAATGAACAGTTTTGTACCGTTTTAGCATCTAAAGTAAAGACTGGTGACATACTTAAATTGAAAACAGAACCACTATTACCATAGACATTTTCAAATATGGAATCTTGAATAATTACTTGTTCTCCTATCGAATCTATAAGCTGTAATTGGAAAATTTAAGGAGCATCATCATCTTAATAGATCATTAGATCTGTATCCAAAATTCTTTAGGCTTAATTTATATTTAAGACTTTAAGATTTTTAATTGTTGCATTTCTTGTAGTTATTTAGAATAATGAGTGATTGTAATTACTCTCGAATTCTATGTTTTTTATTATTACATTCATCATCACAAAATCTGTCATGCTTATTCCACTAAAACTAGTTAATCCATTATTCAAACTTACTTTGTAGAAATTATCAAGCCTGCATTAGGAGCCTTTTAATACTATAGCTTATCAATGATGATTATTCCTTTTAGATCAGATTTCTAATCAAATCCAATAATGGTATTGGTTTAGGCAAACACTGGAATATCATTTGTCAAGTAATAACTCCTTTAGAGATTTAAATCAGTTCTTGCATAGATGCTATTCAGCATACCTGCAAAGCTAGAGACATCAACATCAATAAAATGAACAAAGCCAAAGAACCTTTCAATAGTGATAAATGCCCCCTTTGTTGCATTGAGGTTTTATTCGTAGATAAAATTATCTTAAACTGTGGATTAACTGATAAACAAATAAAGACTATATCTAATGTATATCAACCCCAAAAGCTATTTATCAGAATTACTAACTTCAGATGGAAGCCAAGATGGTTAGAAGAATTTGCTTAATCTCATCCTTGAATCTGTATTTTCAGTTTGATTCTTATAAAGGTACGCAATATAGTTATCTGATGTTTTAAATTTCTACAAGGCAATAGTAGATTCTTACACATTCTCACCATTTTAAATATAGCTTTCATTTTTAAGTTAAATCCAAAGCATACCTCTAATATCAATCATACCCTCATTATAGCCTCCATAATTCTTAAAGTAATTGTTGTTGCTAAGCGTAAACTAATTTTTATTTGGTGACCCAAAATCTTAAGAAACTATGTCCTTAAGGTTCATTATTTCATCATGACTAAATTTATTTTGAGTTATTTCCAAAGGCTTTGGTTAATCAAATTAATCTAGAGTTTCTTAGGCTTGGCAAGACATCTAAATCAAACTTCCACCGTAAAGTGGACATCCAAAATTATTAGAGAAATTATTAGAATTAATAAGTACCCCTCCGCATGGAAGATATCCATCATTGAGAGTATAATTATCAAAACTTTTGAAGTATCTTCTGATATGAATGGCAATGGTAGATAGATATGCAAAGTTCTAATTAAAGACATTTTCCTCAATCAAAATATCTTGAACCTCTGGATCAATTTTTTCAGGATTCTTTGTACCGTCTATGTTTATTATTCCTTTAATGACAGAATTTCCTTGGAATGTATTTTTTCTAATTTAGATACTCCCAAGCTAATTTTAAATACTTATCAAATGCTTCAATTGGGCAAAGCTGCTATTGTATGCATCATTTGCTGGATATTCCTCTTAAAAAATGATATCAGGGTCTTCATCCTTATCGTATTTGAAGCTTTTTTCATTTTCTAGAATATTGCATCCGCTTTAATATCCAAGTATATTGTATTCAAATATATTCTCACTTATATTTGTAGGCCCATTGAAGTTATCTAAATGCAATATTTTTCCTTATCGGTGCATTCCAAAAGCAGGATTTATCAGTGTTGTAGTTTCAATTTATTCACCATTTACATCAATATTAGCTACAATGTCAATTCCAAATTTGGTAAAATTAGTTTTGGAAATTGTCAAACTTTCACAATCCGTCAAGCAATGGCCTACAAAAGCTCTGTCTTCTTCAAATAATCTGTCAAAAATTTGCTTCTAGTAACTGTTTTAACGAATTTTATAATTATAGAGAATCGAAAAAGACATTGTCTCGTTGACTTAATAGAATTTCCTGAAATTTCTTAAAACAGCGCCACAAGTAGAGAATCTTTCAAATTTTGAGTTTTAAATGATGATATGCCCACCATAGGAATTAGTTTCTATCAAAGTATTGAAATCAAAGATAAAGTTCTTAAATTGGCACCCCTATTGAAGTAGATAAAGTTGAGATTCTAAAGCTTACATCAATTAATAGTGTTGGTGGTCGATCCAGAACTCTGGTTAGAACTGTCTCCTATGAAATATCGAATTTTATCAGAGATCCTCCATTTGCAATATTGCATTCTTCAGTTCTAAAAATAGATACATAAGTGATTGTAATCTCACATCATAATGTGTTCATTAGAACAATAGCTGGTTGAAGTATTGACATCTTGAATTTTTAAAGTTATGGGGTCTATTTGGCAGCAATCTTCTAGCAACTTCAGACAAGGTGCTTGGACATCAAGATCTAAAGATGAATAATAATAGCAAGTATTTACCTATCATGGAATCTAAACTATCAATGATAACATTTTTAATAGTTAATCCTTGGCCTACTGGTATATTCAGTCTATCTCTAACTTTATTCTTTATGATAACCTAAGCAGTATCATCTTCATAACAATCTGGGTCTCCATTACAATAGAGTGGAGTAATTGTAAGTTTGATATTCTGAGAGTGAGAGTCTATAGATATTGGCCTATAGAATTTTCTAGTTGATCTTAAAATCCAATGAGTTCCTTTCATCAGATTAATCGTAACTGTGCATGTATCAATAACATCTGCACATCGCTCATACATGCTTGTTATGGCATCCTAAATGTCCATAAACGGATTATCTCTTTCACCCGTTTAGACTGTAGCATCAAAATCAATGTTTGGTGGTGGTTGAACGAATATATCAATTGAGAGAGTCAAAGTAGATTTAGCTACACAACTTCCAAAAGAAACTTATCTTCTAGTCTTACTTAAATAAAAGCCTGCTTTACATCTGGTGCAACTATCATCGTATCATTGCATACATTCAAGACATTGTTCATGACATTCAACACAAATGGAATTCGCGATTTTTCCTCTTTAGCTAAAGTCTTTGTAACCATAAAATCCCTTTGGGCACTTGGAAACACAATTCCCACTTGAATCTTTGAACCCATTAACACAGCCTAAGCATCCAGATGAATCACAGTTAGAACATTGTGGGTAGTAATTCAAACTCGCTTTAGCAATTTTCCCGCTATTGCAATCCTTGCACTCTCCATTATCTAGAACGAATGTCTCTTCGCACTAGGTGCATAAATTTTTGTTATTTGGATCACATGAAAAGCAATTTGTCACGTTACATTTCGAGCAAAAATTAAACTCATTAATGAAATAGCCATCATCACACATTGTGCACTCTCCTGATCCTACAGATGCTGCCTGAATGCAGTTATCGGAATTCTAATGTGGCTTTTTTTCAACACAACTATAAGGCTCATCATTTGCAGGAATTGAATAGTCTCAGAATAGTGAATAACATTGCGTGCAAATTCCAAGATCTGTGGATTTGCATTCAAGGCACCATTTACTGTTTTAACATTCCTAGCATTAATAAAAGTCTTGTGAGATTGTTGAGTTAATTGTATTAACCCATCCTTAGTACTCATTCTATGGTAAGCACATTTCGCAGCCATAATCAATATTGCATGATCCACAGTGGTCTCCACAATTTTCGCAAATTCCAAATTTAGGGTCATTAACATATTAGTATCCCGCTAGTTAACAATCAGGCACGCAAAATGATAAGGAATCTGGATATGTCTGACTATTGACGCCAGTACTATTGGTAAGTAAATAAAGTCCACTTTGACACTGTAAACATTGAATATGGGTTTGAGATCCAGCTTCAAATGACAGACATTTATCACAACCATATAATAATCCAGAACATCCTATTTGATTTAATTGATAATCTGAATTAGAAAGTAGGAATAAAAATATTATCTATAGCAATTACTTACATCTACAGTCACCGTTATCATCTCTTACATAATAAGGCGAATGACCTATCAAACATATTTAAAAATAAGTTATTTACAATCATTTTAATCTTGAGCCATTATGTAAGTAACTAATAACACGAATGTAATAATTTACGAATGAAACTTCATTCAAAGCTTTGTTATTTAAAAATTATTATTCAATATTTAAAGATCCTACTTTAAGCTTTTATTTAATCATATTGATAATATCTTAAATTTGTCATTTTTGTTATGTGTGGGGTTTTGGGGTTTTGGGGTTTTGGGG
>CCKQ01013703.1:0-10082 GCA_000751175.1 Stylonychia lemnae
CCCCAAAACCCCAAAACCCCAAAACCCCAAAACCCCAAAACCCCGTATTTTAATAAAGTTAAAGGATATAGTGAAACAAAAATTCAAATAGAGATTTCCAATATGATAATTAATATAATTTCAATATAATAATACAAGTAATGAAGAGCTTAAATATCCTCTTAACGTAATGACATTATTGTATAATATTTTAGGATATTTGCTTTAATTTCAACACTAGTCTTCTCATCACAGAATGATTGTGGTCAAGGGAAGTTTTTGGATAAATCTTCTAATTAATGTTGAGGTAAGTTAGATGAATTCGTGATTTTATGAATTAGAATGCTAGATCGGATGTCAAAGCTGTTTAAACTAAGATAATTGTCAGAGATGTTATGATGGCTTAATGAATATTGAAATGTAATCTGGATATTGCCATTGCCCAAAGAATTTGAATTTTAATACTATAACTAAGACTTGTGAAGGTAACTATCTGAAATTTTAAAATTATTGGTACAGAACAAAATATTTAAGAAAATCACCTAGAAATCCAATAAATGCGTAATCTTTAGACATAATCGGCAAAGATAACAATTTCTGGATAAAATCTTAGTTATTCTAACACTTTATTTGTTACTACAAGTGGTTAACTTGGCGCAAATGAATTTATGATGACAATTGACCCACCTACTTTCTAACCCTATCTTTGTAAGTAATTTCACCATTTATCACATACTGTTTAGAATTGGAATTCACAAACTGTGTATTCAACATAGATGGAAATTTCTTATTTCTAGACCATAGCATTAAAGTCACCTTTACTAGCTGCACATTTAATGTAGCTGCAACTAATACATTCTTAAAAGTTGATTACTCAAGTATCGCTGATACTAGTTGCCAAACCTTAGATGGTCAAGGAAACATTTAATTTATAAACTCTGTCTTTTAAGATGGATCTACTGTGACTAATGCTGCTAGCTTGACAAGAAACTTATTAAATATCAAATCTCAGTATGATATTACTTTTAGCAAGGCTCAATTCAAAAACATGGTGCTTGGCCACAGAGTCATCTTTGAAGACTACTAATGCTCGAATAGCTTAGAAAAGGCCTAAAATTTGATGTTTAGTGAATGCATATTTATGAATACGAATATGAAATGGAACTTCAACTATAACAATCTAAAGCCTGTTCAGAATCAGCTTTTATTCACTATGCAACTTTCTAACTTTAAAAATTTGAACTGTAAATTTCACTTAATCATTTTCTGATGAATTTATAGTGACTCATGATTTCATGGCTTTAAGTATCACTTCAGAGTCAGAATAAAACATTAAAATTCTTGATAATGTTTTTGAGCAGCTTAACGTCACTTCAGTTAGCAAGATTTTAGACTTCAATCTAATGAAGTCTCATGTCCTTTTTAGTGGAAATACCATTCAGCACTCACTTATGCAGCAATTTATGGCTATTGATGCAGCTTCAAATGTATGGTTTAACTCATCAACTACTATGACCAATATAACTAACAATGGTCCGACTCTTTTAACTGCTGGACTTTTTAGTATCACTAATACATTAGACAAGACATAATTTTACAATTTAAAAGCATCAAATTCTGTTTTTAATCACTCGCCATTACTCTACGTTGTCTATTCTAATGAAGTCTATCTAAATGGAACTACTATTTCAAATATCACTCTTTAAAACTCTGATTTGATCTCTGTAAATTTACCAACAGTGCTTTACATGAATGGAACAAGTGTAGATCAATTAAAAACAGGTATTACAGGTATGTTAGAGCATTATCATTGATTTATTTTATAGATGTAATGTACTTGCTTTAAATATAAACACTTAATGTGATAGATGGAAGCAGCTCCTATCAGATATCAAATATTGTCTTTAAAAACTCACAGGCAAAACTATTTGAGGTAGATTCTTATCAATAGACAACACCTAGTTCTACTAAATATAAATTTAAAGTCTAAAATTGTGCATTTACTAGCAATACTTACGTCAATTTTGCTCTCTACTCCTTCACAAAGGTTGATACTACAGTCATTGATCTTGAAAATACTAACTGTATATCGACTTCTGCTGTTACAACCTGTGCTTCTGCTTAGTATTTTGATACAATAACCTAAACTTGCAATTGTAAATTTTCTACTTTCCACTTAAAATCAATATAGAATGTCCTAAAGGCTGTGCTTCATGTTCAGATGAAGATACTTGCACAAGTTGCCTAGCTATCGATATGACAATTAAAAGTGATACTAATAAATGTGAATGCCCAGCCCAACAATACTATTATGATATCGATACACCAAGATGCAGAAGTAAATCTTATACGTTTAACAATTTAACAATAGGTTGCTTGAGTAAATGTGCTACTTGCAACAATGAGTATAAGTGCTTGACCTATGCAGCCTGTCAGAATCCTTTCTAAACTTTAAATACTGATGGGACTTGTGAATTCAAATGTGCTAGTGGTTTAGCTGAAGATAAGAACACCTGCTAAACTTGCTCAGATTCTAATTGTCAAATTTGCACAAAGAATGGCACTACAAATTAGCATTGTGGACTATGCAAAGAGGGCTATTTCCTAGATTTATTGACATACCAATGTGTAGAATCATGCCCAGCTATGTCAAAATCTATTGCATCTACAAAAGTATAAGGAAGAACTGAAACTGTCAGATATTGCAGGCCATTCACTCAAAATACCTTGGATAAGTATGAGTACTTCATAGATCCTAATTCCACTCTGATCTTTGAATTCGGTACTTACGATTACCCCTTCAAAAATATGGATTCTCCAGCTAAAGAAATCTTCAATTTCATGTATGAAAGGGATACTGATTTTACGGTATTCCACAAAAGAGGAACATCAATGAAGCACTACTATGGTATCATGCCCATAATTATAGTCAACATAAAAATGTATAACTTAACTACATATGGAGACCCCGAACTAGCAAAACCTTATGTCTATATCACTGATCATGAATACTTATGGCCAGATTCTACAATGGTATCTCTGGCTGAGAGCACTTATGATTTCAATACCAGAGTTAATAGAGGAGATATGGACATATCTGAGGCAACTAAGTTCTTCCTTAAGTTTAATGTTTTTAGAGGAAGCATGTACATTAAGGACATTGACTTTTAGTCAATAATGTTTGGTGATGCCTGGTCTAATCCACTAGTTTTTACTTTTGATGCTGTCAATCAGACCGTCACATTTGATAATACTTATCTCGACATAGATGGTTCTGTATTTGAGTGCTACTTCCCCATGTCCTTGATGGTAAAGAATGCAGTATTCAATGTTACAAATTATGAATATGGAATTTGGAATGACTTTAGATGGGATTGTTATGCGAATAATGCCGAATATGCCAGAGCTTTTCTTATAATTTAAGATTCATTGTTTATTGAAAAGCATTAGCAAGCTTTGTACAACTTTATATTCTTTGCTTCAATGGATGATATGATTTTGAGAAATAATACATTCGACGGGATAACTTATCTTGATATGGAAACTAGACCTTTTCTGGATGTTCATCCCTAGTCTTTATGTGACCCTTAGCATAGAACTTAAAATATTTTTATGGATGGAAACACTTTTATTAATCTTTATCAGAGTAACATTATTTTTGCAGTCAACTACATGAATGCCTTTAATGGCACCAAGATCTTTTCTATGTAGAATAATAGATATATAAACAGTCAAAGTAAGCCTAAATTTAGTTGATCATCTAATTATAGTAAATACCGAATTTATATCGATGCAAATCCTGAATCCCAGTCAGGTGACAGTGGCAAATAATTACTACTAGAATGTAACAGTAGTGAAGGATCAGAAGGTCTTCTTTTTCTTCTCCTCGGCTTCTAATATTGATATCTATAATGAAACTCTAGAAGGCAATACTCTAGACGACCTCTACACTATAGGAGCAGCAAATAGCATTAATGTTAGAGATTTCAAGGTTAATAACAATTCAAATACTGGCTCAATCACAGAAACCTCAGCCATACTGAGAATTTCTACTGCTAATAACCTGGCTAAGATTGAAAATTTCAGAGTGACCAACTCTACTTTTATGTATGGCAAGGCTATTGAGATAGAATATGCAGCTAGTCTTGAGTTCAGGAATGCTGCTCAAACCAATAACAAGCTTTTCAATTAAGACTTCCTAGTCTTCAACTAAATTAACAAAGCTCTAATTGAGAATCTAAGTTTCACCTTGTTCTAAAAATCTTCAGATAAATCAAGATTCGCTATTTCTTTACCCACTCTTACATTATCAAGTTTAGCTGGAAGTATGCATGAACTAAGAAATATTACCTTTTCATAGTCATAAAGCTCATTCCTATCAGTATCATAGGTATCAGTTTCATAGTAAAATAATGCTACCTTTAATTTCAAGATTTCTAACTGCACCCTTGATAGTAATACGCTCTCAAGTAAAGATTCTTTAATCGAATATGGCGAGATTAACTACAAGTACTTCAATGTGACTCTTGATTAAGTTAACATTATAAACAACTAATTGGAATTGGGAACTATCTATTCATTAAAGATGAACTGTTAGTAAATGCTTATCAAGAACTCCTAAATGTTGAATAACTCTGGTCAATTTGCCTCACTTGAGCCAGCTAGCTCAGATGGAGAGAATCCATTGATGTTTTACTTGGATATGACAACTTTCAGGAACAACTATGGTAAAGCTGATGCTCTTATACAACTTACGACTAATTCTAAGTTATTTACTACTAATTCTGAGTTTGTAGAGAACTATTCTATAGGTAGAGGCTCTATTGTCTTTGCAGATTACCAAAATGTCTATGCTCTTTTCAGAAACTGTTCAATTCAGAGAAATTACGCATATTAAGGAGGAGTATTTTATATTCAATATTCATCAGAGGTTGAGGTATCAAATTGTACCTTAATCAGAAACTTTGCAGTGACGGGTGGAGTAGCTTATGTAAACAACGATGGAAAGATTAATCTAAACAACAAGACTAAGGTGTATAACAACTCTGCTTTGAACACCTGCTTCCTCTTTTTAATCAATACACAATTTGAAAGCAAAGTTGACAATGTAGAAGTCACTTAAAACGATCAAGTTAATTCAATCATTCCAAAGAGAGATTTCTTGAGCCAAAAAACTAAGTATCAGCATCTAGAAGAAAATTTCTTCACAGCAATGTAAGCTATAAGTGACAAAGTACAAAGAACTGTGGATGAGAAGGCAGATTCAGCTGTGTATGCTATCAAAGCCAAGATCAACTTCACTAATACTAATATCTATAATAATGATCTATTCCTTTCAGCATCAACTGAGTCCACTGTCGGTATAGTAAATTCAGAAATAGGCAATATCAAAACATTTGATAAGATGATGCAGGCAGTCTCATCATCAATTGAGCTCACTAATGTCAAGATAGATAATATCTCAATTAACGATAAGATAGATAGCTATGACTTCTCATCTCATAGAATATCCATAGTCAACAAGTCTTTCCTAAGAATATCAGGATGTACCATGTCAAACATCAATACCAACCTGCTATATGTGTCTGGATCAACTTTAATTATTGAAAAAGGCTCTTTATTCAAGAACATAATGTACAACGTCCAGAATGTGCAATCCATATTTGCCATTGACACCACAGACATTCAGCTTTATGACACTCAATTTGAGTAGTTGAGTTCCAAGTACATATCTCCAATTATCAATCTTCAAGAGAACACTTTAATTTCAAACAATACCTCATTCAATGACTTCGATAAAACTCTTTTCTAAATGGATACAGGTAAATCATACACTTTCCAGAACATCAATGTAACCAAAGGAAGAATGGAATACATGGAAGGTGAGAGAGAATTTATGGTTAACTCTATTGTGTTTGATGGGAATGCAGTCAACCTAACTCTTTAAAATGCAAATATCTCCGGAATCTATACATAGTTCTCATCGCCTGTTGTATATATTGAAAACGATGCTACCTCTACTTCTAAGACTCTGCTTAATATTACAGACAGTTACTTTAAAAACAATACAGCCACATCCTCAGCAGGAGTAATTTACTCTCTAAACGTGGATATTAATGTTAACAATACTATTTTTGACAACAATACTGCTCTAGAGTAGGACGCAGGAGCTCTTTACTTGGAATGCGAGGATGCAATCTATGACTTATGCACTTATAGTATCTAGAACTCAGTCTTTTAGAAAAATACAGCTTCAGTCAATGGAGGTGCAATGAAATTCACCTATTTCAAGCCAAATATTACTAATAACAATACTTTTACTGATAACAAAGCCTAATATGGAAATGACTTGGCTTCTTATCCAGTATAGATGCTTATCACATAAAACAACGCTGTGGTTTAGAGAAGACTGGACATGCTCTCCACTGAAGAAACTTAAGCTATGAATATAACAGATGGAGTAGTATTCAAAATAGATATCCCATTAGTGAGTGGAAGTTTGATGTCTTAAAACATATCCCTTATTATGCTAGACGAGATGGGTAGGAGCATGAACACTGATAATAACAGTGTAGCTGTGATGAGCTCCATTTCCTCTGATGTACAAGTAATGAAATCTAAGTCTGTGAAGGCAGTTAACGGCACTTTTACTTTTGATGATGTGATTATAATTGGTCCACCTGGCTAGGACATCATCCTCAAGATTACCTCAGACTCTATAGTATCTAATAAAATTACTAAAGCATTCCCCACTATGGTGCAAAAGAAAGTATACATCAAAGCATTCCTGCGTCTGTGCACAAGAGGAGAATACTAGTCATCTGATAATAAATGCATTATCTGCTCTGACGGGTTCTATACTCTACTGTCAAACCAAACATAATGCCAGGAGTGCCCTGAAAATGCTGTGTGCTAAGAAGGATTCAAGATCATAACAGATGCAGGATTCTGGAGGTAAAATGTCAATACTACTGATATTTATGCTTGCTACAACCCAGAATCATGCCTAAGTGGATATGAGGTGTAATGTGCGGCAGGCTACGGTGGCAATCTTTGCCAATCCTGCGTCAAAGTGCAAGATGACTGGTACTCTAGAGAGTCAGCAAACGATTGCTCAAAATGTATCTCTCACACAGCAAATGCTTGGAGACTTGTAGGAGTGGCAGTCCTAGTTGTTGTTTACTTTATCATTCTGATCTTCATCAACATTAGAACAGCTGGCAGACAAAAGATGACTACAGTGTACATGCGTATCTTAACTAACTACTTCTAGATCCTCACTCTGGCTCAGTCATATGATCTCTCTTGGGATGACAACTTGAAGAAATTCCTAGAAGCCATCTCCTTCATCGCTAAGAGTAGTGAAATTATTCTTAGTATTGATTGCTTTGTAAGAGATTCAGGAGTTGAAACACATCCTATATTTGTTAAGATGGTTATTGCTTGCATGTTCCCACTAATTGCCATTAGTCTAACATTCATATTTTGGAGTATAATCAAGCTAATAAGAAGAAATATTTAGGCTTTCACTCACTTGATTACTTCAGTGATTATAGTAATCTTCATCTCATTGCCCCCAGTTACTTCCATTACTTTCTCCATCTTCAACTGCATTGAGATATTTAATGATGGAGATACCTATCTTGCTCTCGACATGTCAATTCAATGCTGGTAAGATCAGCACTCTCATTATGCCAATTCCTTCGGTATCCCCATCATAGTCATCTGGGTTATTGGATTGCCCTTAGTTGCTTTGATTATACTTTTCACTAGAAGGCATTAACTAACCGAACAATAAAATCTACAAAGATATGGATTCCTATATGTTGGACTAAATCAGAGTGCCTTCTATTGGGAGATTCTACTTCATTTCAGAAAAGTCTTGCTGATTAGTATTAATGTGTTCTTTACTACTTTCAAGCCCCTATATAGAGTAACTTCCTCAAAATTATCCTTTAATTTAACTATAGGCTCTTATTGGTTTTATGCTAATGATTATCTACATTGAATTCTTATAGAAAGTCTAGCCATATGCCACTCCTGAAATCAATGATCTTGAATTCAAGGCTAATATTGCAGCTGTAACTATTCTTTTTGTTTTAATAAATTGGTTAGTTTGCTACATTTTATGGAGGTCTGTTCTTTATTAGTGATGAACTACCATTTGGAGTGTCAGTGCTCTTATTCGTATTGATCCTATTTATAAACATGATATTTTGGTACTCATGGTTCAAGTTGACTCTTAATAATGTCCATGGGAGAATTAGCAAGTGGCTTTAGAAATTCCTCTGCTTTAAGAAGGCCAAGCAAGGAGTTAAAGACGATGCTGACTTCAGTGGTATTGAGGCTTAGCCAGATGCCCTACATATAGAAGATGAAGAGGTTTAAGATTCAAAGCAAAAGTCTGATGCTAAGAAAGGTGACAAGAGGCCTAGAGGCACTAAAAAAAATAAGACTGGTGACAAGAATCTTGATGATTCTAGCAGATATGCACTTGCTAATGATGATAGTTCTAGAAATCTTGAAGAGTCATATAGGCAAGATGCTTCTGCACTGTTTATTACCACAAATATGAAGTCGAAGTCAAAGGTCATTGACAAGAAGAAAAAGAAGAAGGAAGTTGACGATGAGGAAATGCACGTTGATACAAGTGAGATGAGTCTACACAAGAATGAAGCGAAAAAAAGTGTGAAATCTTCTAAAATCAAAAAGAAGTCTTCAAATGACACAGATCATATCACTGATTCTGATAGCGGAACTGCAGGCATACGAAAGAAGTCAACCAAGAAGAGCAATGGCAAAATCATTAAGCAATCTTCTAGTGAATTAGATAGTCACACAGGTACTAAGAGTAATAAGACACCTTCTTCTTAGGATAATAAAGCCGACAACAAAAATGCTGGGGATATGATAGACAAGGCTTCTTCTAATAGCACTGATGAGAAAAAGAATCATAATCAAGCAGATAAATCCGAACACAAGTCACATAAAGGTAGTTCAAAGAAGTCAAAGAAGACTAAGTTGGTATAGAACGAGGATTCTTATATAGGAGCAGGAGCTGAAAACTCAGGATTAAATGAGATATCAGTTATCGAGATGAATGAGGATACATATGTAGATAAAAAGGCTTCTCCTAAGATCAGTGAGTTGTAGAAAAAGCCTAAAAAGGCAGCAACAAAGATTGAGGAAATAGGCGATGATGCAGCTGTGAGAGCATTCTAAAAGAATGATGTCGTGTTTAAAGAGGCTGATGAGGATAGTTCTGACTTTGGAATATTCTAGGCTAAGATGCACAGCGTCAAGCAAAAGATTAATAACAAGAAAATTTTAAATTCAGATGATGATGCAATCTCTGCATTTGATGTAAAAAATAAAAAGAAAAATACTTCTCCTAAAAAGGATGAGGACAAAAAGAAAAAAATCATGCAGATGGGCATTATTAACAATCCAAGGCCAAGAAGAAAGGATCGATCAGAATCAGAATCAGATGATGATTCCGATGAAAAATCAAAGAGAAAGAAGCAGAAATCTAAGTCCAGGGATAGAAAAGCAGATAGAGATTACGATAGAGATAAGAAGGACTCAAGATAAAAATCTAGAAGCAAGAGCAATAGAAGGGCTCATGATTTTGATGAGGATGAGGAGAGCGATTCAGATCGTCCTAGAAGCAAGCCTAGACAAAAGTCAAAACAGAGAAAAAGATCAAATAAGAGATAAGATGACGACTCCAGTAGTGAAGAGAAGGAAAAGAAATCTAGAAAGAAGCAAAGTCAAAAAAGAGAGGAGAAATCAAAAGACGATAAGAAGTCTAAAAGCAAGAGAAATGATGATGATTTGGTTAAGCCTATAAACAAACTATCTATTTCTGATGACTCCTCTGATAGTAGAACTCCTAAAACTAGCAAGGCCAGAAAGACAAAGAGCCGTGACAGAGAAGGAGAGAATTCAAAGAACAGGAAGAATGATAAGCGAAACAAAGATAGCGATAATTGATATAAATCTACCTATATTAACAAGACCTAAACGATTTTAGCTATTTCATATAATATGAGAATACTTTAACTTTAGAATTATTTAGATTTAGGGGTTTTGGGGTTTTGGGG
>CCKQ01013772.1:0-16003 GCA_000751175.1 Stylonychia lemnae
CCCCAAAACCCCAAAACCCCAAAACCCCAAAACCCCTGTTGATAATATTAAAGTTGAATATTGAAATCATTAAACTCTAAATAAAATATATAATATTGAGTCAGATTTAATTATAACTAATATATTTCACTCCATATCTAGTGAGACATCAAGTTCATCACTAGGTCTGCTATATATCATTTTCCTTACTGCATCTGCTTTTCTTTAGGGAGATTATTTATCATTTTCTTCATCAGATCCCTAATCATCATTAAATGCATCATTATAGTCTTTATTAGAGTTGCCTATACCCATCATTCCATCTAATTTTTTCTTAAATTAAGTTTCAAAGTCTTGCATAAGCATTCTCGATTCTGGGTGCTCATGCACATAATCTCTCACTTCAATTGTAAAATTATCAAAAATAATTTCTCTAGTGGTTGCATCTGGCTATCTCAACTTCTATTTTAAGTTAAGTGATTTTCTCCATTCCTTTCCTAGTCTTGTCATTTTTAAGATTGACTCGACATCTAGTAAATTTTCCTATTTTGAAGATTTGAGGAAAGAACCTTTGACTTCATCCTTTATAGCATTTGGGAGTTGTGAGGTAATCTTACCAGAGTTGTAAACTTGATCTTTTGGCGGTAAGAAATCAATTTTTAGATCATGTTTAGCTTTTGAAGTGCCACTACTTTCTCCAGTAGACTTTCTACGCTTTAATTGAGGCAAATTCTAGTTTGCAGCAATATTGCTGGAATGATATTATTTGCTGGGAGATTTTCTATGAGCCTTTTTAGTCCCTTATTTAGCTGACATATCATTTAACCTTCTAGTTAATCCTCTCATTAATCTCTTCTATCTTGCTGAATCGTCCTCATAGAGGAATTCTTGATCAAACTGACCCTACTTTCCTTTCATGAAGTAAAGATTATCTAATTTTGAGAAATCCATATCTGTCATTATATTCATTGCTTCTCTAAAATTATCATGATCTATATGATGCTCATTGTGAATGTAATCATGCTCTGATCTGGGTCTTGAGTCATCTACATCATCTACAAACACTTAATGCTTCTTCTGTTTTTCTAACCTTGCCTTAGCATTTCTTGATCGCTCAAGTCTATCTTCCATTGCTGGCATCCTTTTCTTCTTTTTCTATTCTTCGGATGCCATTAATTATTCTAATTAAGTTGATGAAGACTACTGAATCGGTCTCTACCCTTCTGAGATTTCACCTGATCCTGAAATCAGACCCATTGCATTCATTTATGAACTTGACGATGCATTTAAGATATATCCTTTCCTTTTCATGAACCTTAGTTTATTATTTGTCACACTTAATAGCCCTCTCTGTGTATCATCTAGATTTTGAGAATCATCCATGTTATTTAAAGACTGATCAAATTAAAGTTTAGTATCATCCAATTCATCTTGATAATACTTAATAACGCTTTACCCTCTGGGTTCTCTTATGATTTAAGATTTTGATAAATTAGTAGCTGCAAGGTCAGCTGTATTCAACTATGAATGCGTAGATTTAGGTGAGAATTGATCTTCTTAGCTCTTTTTACTTTTTCCAATGTTGCTTTTAAGATGAGTAAAGACTGAGGATTATTTTTAGTAATCTTTTCTTCTTTTCTAAGTCAACTTCTAGATCCCATCTTTCAACTAGTCGATTCCTCTTCCACCCCCGAATTCTTCATCTATCGACAAAACTCTCTCATCTAAAATTTCTGCCATTCTTTCTGGGTCAAACTTTCTATCTCTAGCCATTTTTCCTTGGATATAGAAGTTATGCTTTTTCTCAGTCATATCGATTGTAGCCTTCTGTGCCTCTATAAAATAGAGCATTTTTAAGAATTATTAATGCCCTTCATAGAAAATCTATCTGGTATACATTTTTTTCATGTTCTTAAGGAAAAATTAAACCTCCTCTATTTTTTCAATAATAGTTTCTCTCTTGACCACTTTTGCTAACTGCTCATTTTCTTTTTCTAATTTATCTTACCTGCAGCATAGGAATACAATAACATATATTTTCTGATATCTCTCCTTGACAAGAAGCCTGACAACTGCTATGAATTTAAAAAACCAAGTCAGAATGAAAGCAAAATTTCCAAATACAATAATTCCAAAAAGTATGAGTTTTCCTGTATTGTCAAGATTAAAGTCTGAATTTGGATTAAACGACTCTGAATTTTTATCTTTACTAGAGATGAAGAAAATGGCACAATATATTGTGATGATTCCTGTCATTAGAGAAAGGTCTTCAATATCATTTAAAGCTCTTGTAGCAAACGGTCTTCTCATATTATTAAGCTATAAAAATCCAACCAAAAGAATCAAGATTACTAAGGCTTGCACCATGATACCTATTCTATTCATAAAAACTGCTATAGCAATCATTCCAATTTTTCTATACATAATGACTATCTCCCAGAAGAAATTCGTTCTTTTGTATCCATTGTATAGAAATCCAAACTTCTACTTAACTGCCAAAGTATCCAACTTTTCTTTATCTTTATTCATTAAAAACCAGACAGAGGCAGGAATTCCAATACCCCAAAGACCAATACAGGGAAGAGCAACACCATATGCCATTATTGAATGTAAGCCTGTATTGCAGATAACTTGAAGATCCTTCATCAATCTTAATTCTTAATCAAATGACTAGCAATTGAATATATCTATCATCATTGATGTAATTGTTGGATGGACTAGGAAGAATATGATAACTAAAGATGCTACAAACTTAGTCTCCAATTGATCCATTTGATTTTTTCTCTTTAGAATGATAATCCACACCGATGCAACAATTATAGCTAATAATACAGGAAGACCAGCCATAATAAAAGTTTTTTAGTAAACAATTCTCATCTCTTTTTCTCCAGTTCTAAAATAGTATCGATTAATACCTGCTGGATTTCTATCATCCATTTAGCAATCAAAAGAAACAAGAGATTCTTAGCTTGATGAAACTACACTCCCACTTGAAAAAAAAGAACTCACTTATTCAGGCCACTAAAACTTAAATGCAGCACAAATTGAGAGTAATTACAAATGATTCATGAAGATCTTCATATACACAGAATGAGTATTTTTCTTTGCAGCTGAGTTCAAGGTTCCTCTCACCATAAATGTTACTACAGCTACGACAGCAACCATTATTCCTGAAATTCTCAATAAATTTATTGTGGCAGGAGGGCATTTACTGCAAGCATAATCACCAGATCTTGAATATCCTGGCATACAAGATGTACAAAGTGCGCCATAGTATCCCTCAAGACAATCACCAACAGGGTTATTTAAAGGTGGTAGCATTCCAAGACAAGAAGTAGGTTCAAAACAGGCAATGAAATTATCAGTTTCATTGTCTTTTCTCCAATATCCTGGCTTTGGTCCAATGTTTGAACCTCCATTGCAGACAGCTTTTTCCCCTGGACAAACCTTGCACTCAGTTGGTATTACGGGAGGCTTTAATAGATATGTACCCTTTGGACATTAGTAACAAGCACCATTATCTCTAAGACCTTCACCGTTGATGCATCCTCTGATAATAATTCCAACTTCTATTTAATATTTTGTAAGGTTACCAGTTTTTATTCCATAGGCTGGCTTTAAATAGTCTTAATTGCTTGGTCTTTAAAGATCAACTGCATCTAAGGAGGATAAAATCAAGCTTTGATTAGAATTTGGAGCAGCTACTATCAATAATCCACTTACATTGAACACTCCATAAGTAGAAAAGAATTTGTTTACTCCAGACACTTATGTCTCAAATTAACCAACAGTTTGTTTAGTCACATCAAATTAAATCATACTTCCTGAATTAGTTGAAACGACTTAGCCTTAATCATCAACTAGTGCTAAATAAGCAGTAGGTATATAACCTCCACTTTATACATTACTATAGACATACTTTGTAAGTGTCTTCGTAACTACTTTTTTATCGAGAGATGCTTTGTTGAAGTACTTTAAATATTCATCATCATCAGCTAAAAGCACAAGTTCCCTACCAAATGATGCATAATCTTAGCCATACAATGTTCCTTTATTATTAATGACAGAAGTTTACTGATCTTCCTTTGGACTTACCCAATTCCATCTGATCCCCCCTCCAATCAAGGCTGAATTATATGATATTTCACTTTCCCAAATGCTTAATTCGCATTTATCATTCCAGGATTCATAGCAAATAAATTATACTCCTCCTCCATTACCTTTAGGTGCTTTGCAGTTAGTAATTTTTGTGCTTTAAATTTTCATCTTTTTAATATTTCTAATATAAATTCCTCCACCGTCAATCATAGCTGTGCATCCATCTATTAGAGCTCCATCTATTAAATATGCTACATCAGAGTAAAGATTTTTATAGTTTATATCAATAGAAATATAAATGGCACCTCCATTGTAACCTGTCAAACCTTAGAAGACATTTTCCTCAATAATTTAGATTTGCAATGTATTAATGATGTGAAGACCTCCTCCATATTCAATAAGAGGAATCTCTGCTACTCTATTACTTTCAGACTTAAACTAATTGCCAGCAACATAAAAAAGTACTCCATCTCTAAGGAAAACTGAATTGTGATAGCTAGAAAAGGAATTGTTCCTCAGCGTTACATTAAGTTTAGAATTTTATGTGTAAATATTTTGAGAGTATCCCCTAAATGCGACATTTTAAGAAAATGTTGAAGATTCAACTGTTAATGAGTCGAAATTGACTGCATAAATCCCACCTCCAAGAAGGGCTGAACAAGATTTGAATGAGCAATTCTAGATTAGAGTTTTTGATGTTCCCTAAACACTTATACATCCACCATAAACTGCTCTTCCTCCAATAAATGTTGTTGTATTTACATAGATCGATGAATTTCTTCCAATACTTAAATATGCTCCATTCATGTCACCAATGGCTTTATTTAAAAGCTAAGTGTACCAAGAAGGTTTGTAATCTTCTTGGAAGATTGTATTGTTTATCCAGATGTTGGCTTAAGCTGCAAAGATACCTTAAGTGTCTTAATAGATATAGTTTTTATTGATATTACATTCTTAGATACTAAGATCTCCATTTATTACTGATATCAATTTACCTCCATAGAGGACTTCATTCTTTTGTATTCTACACTAATAGATCAAACTTGTAAACCTCTCATACTTAACTAGACCATTATTAAATACATAAAGATCATTAGCATCGCTCATAAAAATAAAAGCAGACTCATAATATGCAGTATTTAGTTCAACCACACCCGAACTAAGCTCGAACCATGATCCTGCTAGTGCTACTATTACTCCCCTTTTGTAAACTGTAGACGTCTTAATTGAAAATGATACATCCATCTTTAAATAGCATCTATCAATCATATAAACTATAGCTCCCTCAACTGCTCTATTTTGACTAAATTAGGCTTCTTAGAAGGTAGCATTTGCCTGCTGTAAAAGATAAATGAATCCACCATAAAATGCAATATTTTTCATAACAACTTTCGGTTTTGAAACTTGCAAAAATGTATTAGCGTTTTCAAGGTAGGCAACTCCACCAAACAGGGCTGAGTTCTAAGTAAACTAAGAACCCTCATCATAAACTTAGGATCCATTTGAAAGTCTGAATATAGAACCCTTGTATACTGAATTGCATTAAGTGTACAAATTTTGCTTAAGTTGATTAGACTGATCGCCTAATGGATTATTTTATTCTACAGAAAACCTAAATAAGGAAGCAGTATTAACAATCCCTGACTCATCAAATTGTAATACAATGCTATCTGATTATTGAATGCCACAATTAAATGTGGAATCCTCAATAGTCAAAAGAAAATCGTAAATATACTTGTACAAAAATTAAGCCAAATTCTAGTTGTTTTAATTAGTTTTCCATTCGCATTGAATGATATCTAAGCTTTAAATAATGCCAAAGAAGATTTCATTTGTTACTAGTCCATAATTGAAATCAAATTTGCACTTAGTAAAAGTCGTTTTTTAGAAATTATTGCTTGTTACATAAACAGAAGAAGTGACTAATGCACCTGAATTTTAGGTAAAATTAGTTAGTTCAAAATTCAGTAAGTTTTAATCACTCACAGTATTAGTCAAACCCTCGTCAATTAGTATAATAGCAGCCAAATCCTGGGTTTACAATTAATCGAAGGTACAATTAAGGAAATATGTTTGCATAAATTAACTTAGTGTAGCCGATGTTATATTCTAATTCAAAATCTTAATAGTAGACCCTTTAGTAACATTCTAGACTAATGAATTTTCGAATTTAAAGTAGTTGTAGAAATTCTTCTTAGCATAAATGTTGAATTGATTTATTTGGATAGAAGAATTACCAATAGCTCTTAAATTTTTAAAAGTCAGATTACTGGTTGAAATCATATGCTAAACAATGTCATTACTAGATTCTATGTGATTCAAGGTAAAGTATATAGATGGACCTTGAGGTATTTCAGAAATGAGAGTATCGCTCAATGTGATAGTTGATTAATAAATATCTTTAGCTTGGATAAAACTTTCTTAAAGCAATATTGCAGACTCTCCATTCAGAGTAGAGATGTTTTTGAAAATAGAGTCATCTTTAATGATTAGCTTGTTGGTGTAAGCACTATCAGATTATATTAGATCTTTGATTATCTAAAGTGCAACTCCACTAGAGATATTTTGGATCTTTGTATTCTTCAATTAAACATTGAAAATGTAGCCGGTTTTCGCATAGTTCATGTAATCTCTAAATTTAAGAACCCCACCCTTTTAGATATAGCTGAAGGTCATATTATTCATAGTTAAATCAAATTCATAGGTCTACTAAGCATTTGATTACTCTTGATTTATATAGATAGATGAACCACCGTTCTCGGAGTTTATGTTTGAAAATGAACTATGTGATAAATCTAGTGATAGTTTTATTGATCCATCTGTAATAAATGTATTATTTGTATGTCTAAATCCTGAGCCTATGAGAATTTTGTTAAATTTGCAATAAGTCATTGTAAATAACTAAGTGATAGGGCCTTTAGCTTCGATAGTTTGATTGAAAAAATCTATTCCTTAGCTTTTAGATATCGTTTCAAAAGTTAACTCATTAAACAAGAAATTGCTTTGCACCATTCCATTCGTTGACCAAATATCTCTATAATTAAAAAATATTCCTCTGCTTTCAATCATATTTTGTACTGTTAGATTGCTGAATTAATAATCCTCTACAATGTTACCATCAGCTTTGATTGTAAAAATTTGAGCACTAAAAGCTGAAAATTAATCATTATTAAATGCGGAATTTTTAATCTTAGTTGTAAAAATACTGTTTAAACCTGAATAAACATTAGTGTTTCCAATGTATATGCCTCTACCTAAATTATTATTGAAGTTATTATTGTCAATACTCAGCTCATCGATGTAGTTTTGTTTAACGTTTATATCATCAGAGCTTGTTAAAATTATCCCTGAGTCCCCAGTTGAATCGAAATAGCTGTTTAAAATTTAAGAGATTCTTGTCAATGTTTGTCCTGAGTATACAGATATATTCCTACTAAATAAACCTGAAACTCCTATATTTTTGCATTGCAATCCAGACAAAAGGATTGTTTTATTGACATTTGCTACGCCATTTAGAGTTTGGTTATTTAGGTGCATAGCAGATCCTGATATGATGTTTGTAAATTTGCTGGACAACAGCTCTTGATAATGAAATAAATACCCTGTACTGTTGATTTTGAGATCATTAAATAGCAGGCCACTCAAAGCAATCTAACTAAAATCAAGATTTGACATTAATTTTTAATATGAAAGTATACTAGGACTTAATAGTGTTACAGTGTCAGCATTTACACCATACCCATTGGTTGAACTTAAAACATTTTGAATCTTAACATTATATAGCTGAAAGTCATAACTTAAGGAACCAACCAGAGTTTGTATATAAGTTTTTCCCATATATATTCCAACTCCATTTGATATCGTATTAAAGTCTAAGTTTTTAAACTATGCAATTCTAGTTGCTTTTGAGGAAACAATAGTAGTATCTCCTATTATAATAGAGGAGTTAGAAACTGTTTGAAATTTACTCTTGTCTATCAAAAGTTAATCTAATACTTCATTGGTTGTTTGAATTGACTTAGATCCAAAAGTTATACCATTATTCTGAATATTCTACCCATTATTATCTAGTAAACTTCTAGTGAAGTTAATCCAAGAAGAACCTCCAGTCAATTTTGTGTCGCCCCATGATATAGCGTTTTTAGATATTCCATTGAAATTGTTAGTTTGAACGAATTTTGTGAAATTAACAAATCCTTTCGAATTTGTGAGATACTTATAACCAAAAAATACAGCATTTCCACTGACAGAAGTGAATGTATTAAAGGATATATTGGATGTTTTATTGACGCTATTTTGAGATGAGGAATCTAGAGAATTAATTTGAAGTGCATCACCTCCTACATTCGTAAATGTATTATTGCTAGCATTTGTTGACTACTCAAATGTAGTGTAAGTTGTGATAATTTGATAGGGTAATTGTAATCCGTGAGAAGATATTGCGGTGAGCTAATTTGATAAGAGGGTATAATTTTAACGAATGTAATCAGAACAAGTCAAGCTTTTGGGATTAAATTTTAGAGCTTAGCTCAAAATTTAGTTAAAGGTATTTCCTGATAATGCAAATGAATCAATACAAAAGCCTGATACAACAGCAATATCTTCATAAAATATCAAAGCATTTTTATTAATCGATTTAAATGTGTTGTTTATAAAGCCACTTTACTATATCATATTTTAAGCTTGTAAAGTATTCACCGCTTGAAAAATAACTCCTGAATCAGTAACTAAAATAAATTCATTATCCTTCAGAAGTAAGGTCCTGTTTAAAAATGAAGACTGTCTTATATCTATTTAACCAATTTAAAGTCCTGACACCCCTACTGAAGTTAGACTTGTGTTGATAACTTAGATGATTATAGATATATTTTTGGTAGTAGTTAAATCATAGCCATGAATATTGAATCCATTTCCTGTGATAAAATCTAAATCGTTATTTTCAACCAATAAAAGTAAATCTATATTTGCTTGATTGATAGCTGTCAATTTACCAATATTAATGAAGTCTTAGCCAATATTAGCTACTGTACTATTTGTGAAAGTCAAATGTGAGTATATGTCATTAGTGGAAAGCATGTTTCTTGCTCCATGAGAAATACCATGTAACCCAATTCTGTTAAATTTACATAGATCTGCTATTATTTAGAAGATCATAGCATTAGTTGTGGCAGTTATTGATGAGATATTAACTGCAGATAATGTAATATCAGTGTAAGAGGATTTGTTCAGATGCAAATATTTTGACATGACTCCCTCTACTAATGTTGACCCTTCCTTAAAGTAAAAAGCATTTTGCTTCACAAGAGCGAAAGTTAAATTTGTAGTAAGTATCTAATGCTAATATGACGACCTTCCATATATCTGATTTGAGCCCATATCAAAAGCATTTCCAGTGATATTTGTAAATATTGAATCTGAGTAAATTTGATCAACTTTTGCTGATGATTATACATTTATAGATTGATCTCCAACTTAAACTGCATTCCCTCCAATGTTTTAGAATGTGCAGTTTTGGTATTAAAGAAGTGTCTCATAAATTCCTACAGCTATTATCTATCTATATCCAAAGTAAAAGGCGTCGCTGTAAACGTCTTTTAGCTTCAGATCCTTTGAAATAACTTCACGGTAAAACTGTGATTGTGAATTGAGCAACTATGGACCT
Source organism: Stylonychia lemnae (assembly GCA_000751175.1). Classification (NCBI taxonomy): domain Eukaryota; phylum Ciliophora; class Spirotrichea; order Sporadotrichida; family Oxytrichidae; genus Stylonychia; species Stylonychia lemnae. The sequence goes on from CCKQ01013772.1 coordinate 9,740, forward strand.
ATAAAAATTGAAGGTCTATTAAGAAAGAGTTCAAATGAGCTGTTATACAATTGAAAGGATTTAAAGTAGTTTCCTTTCGAATAGACTGTTAAATTAGTAAGATAAATAGCAGATCCATTTGTGAAGTTGTAAAAAGTGCTATTCATTAGAACAAGTATATCAGTGTGAGTTGTAAACAAATTGTTGTAATTTATAGTGTCCAAATAAATGCCATTGCCATTAACGAAATTTAAAAATTGACAGTTTTTAATCGTCATATTATTCAACTGATTACCCCCTGAAGTGATATTCGTTTGAAGTATTGATATAGCTCCATATAGATTGTTTATGTCTTTGAACACATTGTCTTGGATGAGAAGTACTTGATTGTAGGTGCCAGTGACAGATATATTTCTGATTCCTATTAAAATTGGAGATCTTTGAACATTTATTAGATTGATTCGTTCCATTAGCGTATAGCTCTTGAAATTGCCATTTGATGTTATTTGAGATGTACCAAATTCAACGGCACGATTATTGATGTCTTAAAAAGCTGATTCCCTTAAGTCAACAGTAAGATCAATGTCACTTATTGAGTCAACTGTCTATGCTCCTATTCTTATTCCTTAGCCGTTGATTGTCTAAAAATTTGACTCTAATACAGTCAAGTTTTATGTATATTTTGAACCTGACTTAAATATACTACCATCTTCAAAGCTCAAACTTAAACTAGTTGCGAAATTTGTAAAGTTAGTCCTAAAGATTGTAACATTGTTGACAATATTGGAGGTAGAAGTGTATATTTGAGGTTATCTTATTATTCCAATGCCGTTTTAAATTTTGGTGAAATTTGAGTTTTCTATTTATAAATTGTTTTCCAAAGTTGATGATGTTCCTACCTATTGCTTTATGTCTATTACATTCCCATTAGCTACATCTGAAAATATGCTACTTTAAATCAGCAAAGATCTAGCAAAGCTTTAAGTAGCTGCTATATTTTGCTCACTAATTTTGAATACACTTCCTTAACTAATTGTGCTAAAAGTTGAATTGTTAATGAATATTTTCTAAATAAATTAAGAAGTTTTAATGGTTTGAGCTCTTAATTGGAAAAGTCCTTAGTCCAATTAACTTTGAATGTTTTTAAAAGTTGAGTTTAAAATATTCAGCTAGAGAGAATAATATGATGTCCAGGAACCTTAATTACCTTCTATTGCAAGGACAGCATTTCCAGTAGAACTTGTCCTAATATTATTGAAGATGTTATTAGAAATGGTAATTGCCAAGCCTAGGTTGCCTGATTTAGTTTGTAAGATTTACTACTCAAAGTATATAGCACTCATATTATTAGTGAAAATAGTATCAAAAGTATTATTTTCTAAGTTTATTTCATAAGTGTCATTTAATTTAACCACAAGCATACCATTATTAGTATTATCGTTAGCTTTCCCATTTAATGAAAATATAGAATTCTTTATATTCAGGTTTTATATGTCCAGATAAATCAATCCATATCCGTTGTAGAAGGTATTATTGTTTACAAAAATCTAATCAAAAACGAATTAATAATTAGTTATGAAATTTTCAGTCCTTAATTAAAATATGTAGGGCAAAGGCACTGTGGCTAAAGAATTGTCATAAAATCCCTAATTATGCTAAAATTAAACATTTTGTATTATAAAACTTGAGAATTAGCATCTTTAATAATTGATCAAAGACGTTTTAAATCCTAATTATACATCAGTGGCCAAAAGCTTAGAAAAAAAGGGGATTCCCCTAATTCCTACATGATTTAAAAATCTAGATGAATCATTAATCACTATAAAGCCATAAAAATCAACCAAAAGCAAGGCATTTGATCTAGGTACAAGAGCGTCATTTGTATTTGAATCAGATATATAGTTATTATCAAAAGATACATTACTCATAAGCAAGTAAAGAGATCTAGTTAAAGTCAAAATTGACCTGGATTTAAGTTGATAATCTCTGAGATTGGATTGTGTTATAGTAGTAAATGTAGTAGGTTTAGTCTTGTCTGTCTATAGCTAATATAGAGAGGAAAGTGAGTTGAATGAGTTATTGAAGTAGTTTTGATTATTACTAAAAATGTCATTTTTCATTATTACTATTGGGAAACCTTGAATATCAACAATTTACTTATTAACTCCAGCATAATTGCTTGTGAAGTTATTCTAGCTTAATACTGTCCATTAAAGATTTGTGTTGAAATTTATTGAAGTGGGTGTAGTTGCAGAATTATAAGAATATGGAGTGTATGTATGAGTTATTGAATCATATGATAATAAGGACTTGTCTTCTGAAATCAGATTTGAGGAGCCACTATTACCAATCAAGTATTGAGAATCATAGCTTGGGACATATTTTACTATATTACTGTCAGAGTTTTATAGACTATTGTAGCAATATAGATATATCGCACCATTTGTCTGATAACAACCATAATTACTGACAAATGTATTGCTATTTAACTCTACTCCTCCACAGCCAAAATTACTCTTTGAAGTATAAGTTGTGCCTAATAGATTAATATCGTTTCTAACTCTAAGGTTGAGGACACTAGAGTCAAATATACCCGCATTTTCAGAGAAATTATTCTTATAGAAAAAAAGTGGGTAGTTATTAGTCTTGGTGAGATCAATATTCACGATTCCTTTTAATCCTATATTGTTTAAAAATTGGTTGTTATAAAAGTAGAGCTTTTGTTCGTGGTTTAAAATACTGACAATGGACTTTAGTTGATAAAGATTATGAGCACTATCTGGGTTGTATAATTGATTGAAATTATTAATAGAGCTGATTTTAGCAGGATTGTCAATGAGTGAATTGAGAATGTTATCACATCCATCAAAATTAAATTTGTTTTCTCGGAAAATAGAATCCTAGATTAGCACATCTCCCTTGAAGTTTATCAGGTTTATTACACTACCTTAATGTCTAACACCATTCACGTTATTAACTAAATTTAGAGAAGATTGTGACATCATATTGAAGGGTATCTAGGCAAAAGTAGATCCCTTTATTTCCAATGAAAAACAGTTATCATTTGGACAACCGATAAATGGGTTGGTTGTTGGCCCTCTCATAATTGTATCATAGTAATTGTCAACATAAGATTGCTAAATCCTTCTCATCTTCGCTATGAAATTAATTTAAACTTGACTTAGAGTTGATGCTGTAGTCAGTTAAGTTAAATCTGCTAATGGTAAGTTTGTGTAGTAGTTCTTGAAAACAGATCCACATATACTAATTCTTTGGAACTTAGTGTTTAAAATTTAGACATTACCGCCATATTCTGTAAAATTTACAACTGAGTTCATATCATAGAATATGTTATTAACTTCGACATTTTCTAGTTTTAGTTGATTAGGTGAACTAACGTGATTTCTATTATTCAATCTCATTCTGAACATAGTTCTAGGCATGTTTATATTGCATTATAAATCAAGTTAAAGGTTATTGAAGGCTTGCGAACATGAAAAACTTGTATCTGTTGTTAAGGTATTGCTAATTGTATTCCCGCTTATTTAGCAACATTATCTTCTTTAACCAAGACAAGTAGTTAATGATGGTAGAATAGAATCCAAAGAATCTACAATTACATGTCGAATATGAAGTTTAACCGGAACATCAAACAAAAATCCTTCTCTCCTTTTATTTATTAAAGTTACCTAGTTGGCTGTACATGTACTTTCAGAAGCGCACCCGACTGGATTTATATAGAGCTCAAAGTTTAAATTGTTAGGATCGTAGTATTAAGTTGGTTGATAAATATCAGCAGAATTTCCTCTATTCCTTAGCAGATAATGAATTCCACTAGTCAGATAAATGTTTATTTTAACTGTGTCAGTATACTGAGCAGCTAGCTCTTAGGCTCTTGTGAAGGCATCTTATATATCAATTAAAGGAGTGGTTTAGTCTCCATTTCTCAAAGATGCAGATCTAGAAATATCTGCATCCAAATTAGAAACATAAATATTGAACGATACTGTATTTGCAGAAGTTATTTTTGTAACACAAACCCCAGATTATTTAGCTGAGTTTGTTATGCTAAGATATTAATTTGGATAGCACTCCGTGCACTGTGTAAGCGGATCATTTCCAGTACACTTATAGCATTAGCTTGGGCATTCTTTACAAATAGTTGTGTTCATAATGTTATCATTTCCATTAATACTTGTGAACATAAAATCAGGATACTGCTTTATCCCACACCGAAGTTGGCAAGTAGTATTTGACATTGTTGCATTAAAAGTTGAATTTTAATATCCTAGATCACATTTTTAGCAATATGATGATGAATTTCCCCAAGTACCATTGCATTATGTACATCTATAATCTTGTAATTCATATAATTGGGGAGATTTATTTTTGGTAGTGCAAAGTGTGCAATTTTTAGCTGTAGGGTGATAAAAATATTCTTTTGAGCACTCCTGGCATTATGTTGTGTTGCATCTTCCACAATTAGGGTATGAGCATTATTGGCATAATTTTGTACTATTGAGGAAATACCCATTATTACAAGTCAGACATTACGCTTTGTTGGTTGAATTACATTGAAGGCAATTTTAGAATGTACTATTAGTGCAAAGAGTGCAACCTCCTGCAGCAGTTTCAGAGGTCGAATTCAAATTATTTACATATTGATAGCAAGATTCACAGAAGCCGTCAGTATATTTACTGCAACTATCGCATCTACCATTAGTCCCTGAAATACTTGAGCATGATTGACAAGTTTAAAATTGAGTTGAAGGCTGCTGAACAGTATTGTAGGGAAAGGTCAATTAATAACTTTTTGAAGTCAGGTAATATCCATCTAGAGTTAGAGCTAAAATACAAATATTTCTTACGGTTATCCATAGAACAATCGGTGCAACCCTTTCCCAGTGTGCATCTAGTACAATGTGGTCCACAATCTAAATCATAGAGTGAGATCAGTAAATTCAAATTTAAATTAAAGATGCAAATTACATTCACACTATCTTGAGTTTGGGTTCGAAATGTATTGATATGAGTAATCCTCGCATTTTGGCAGACACATTGATAGCACATTAGTGGTAGAATCAATAGCAGTATTATTACTGACCTTTAAAAGATATAATCCGAAATCACAATCTAAACATTGTAATCCTTGAATTGTTTGACTCTCAAATGTTACAGATTAAAATGCGCATGAACGGCAACCATAGAGAACATTGTTGCAATCTAAACATAATGAAAATGACTAAAATAATACCTATGCATTATCCATTCAACTGAAATTAATACTCAGTGCATTAACCTTCAGCATATTAAATAAAAGAAGTTAAGATGAGAATGCTTATGACTAAGTAAAAAGTATTTCTCATAATTTAAAAATTAATAATAATCAGAATTAATCATTAAAATATGGGAGTTAGCAATACTAAAATTAAATGCCTTAAGTCTAATGAGCTCTGTAAGTAGTCATACAACTACCTTACCTTAATTTATAGTGGAGTTCTCGAAGGTATCAACATTTACTCAAGAAGAAATAAATGATCTATATCTTTACTTTAACTAACTCTCTAAGTCCTAAAAAGATGATGGTGTAATTGACTATGATGAATTCTGTCAGGCTATTGGCTTGAAACATGGTATATATTCTCAAAATTTGTTTAAACTTTTTGACACGAATGATGACAAAGTGATAAATTTCAGAGAGTTTATTATTGCCTTCGCTACTTTCCTCAATGAAACTATCGACAAACAAATTAAGTTATCTTTCAGGATTTATGACCCTAAGGATAAGGGTTATGTCAAGAAAGACACTTTAGTTGACATCCTAAGGGATGCAATCCGTGGACTTGGAACCTGTGATTTACCGGAAGAGGTCATTTAAGAAATTGTTGATGATACTTTCAGAGATTTGAAAAAGTACCAATCTCATAAGCCACAAGATAATGCTGTGCAGAATACACAAGCAACTGCTTAAGTCGGTCATCTAAAGCAAGAAAATGATAGTGACAAAAATGTTCCGTAAGGGGATATCATAACCTTTGAAATGTACGAGAAGATGGTCTATGATAATAACGATATTTTGAAATGGCTTGCTGTTGACCTTTAAAGAATTAGTCAGGGAGCAAAATTGATTATTAGCGATAAGGCTGTTATTAAAAATATCAACTGATTAAAGTTTTAATGCAAGCTTTTGATAATATTATTTTCTATAATTGAATTATATCAATATTCATTCAATTTACTTTCAAATCCATTATCGTGGGGTTTTGGGGTTTTGGGGTTTTGGGG
>CCKQ01013773.1:0-10886 GCA_000751175.1 Stylonychia lemnae
CCCCAAAACCCCAAAACCCCAAAACCCCATAGTCCTAAATTGTATATTTTCGCTTAGACTATTTAAAATTTGATAAATTGAATTTTGCTTTTAAATTTCTATAAATGATTGAGGAATAATACCAAAGTAATTATCAGAATGAGTTGATCATATGCAGAACTTAGCTAAAGGAAGCAAGAACATTGCTAAAATTGTCAATGAAATCAAATTAGTCCTTTAGGTATATATATAAGTTCATTTTTCTAATGAATTCTATTATAGAGAAAAAGAGAGGTAATAATTGCTTAAAAGCATACAAATCTTAGATAATTATGAGTAATAGTACTATGACATGCTTTAAAATCCCTCTCATTAGTAGTCTATAAACAATTTATAGTAATAGAATGAGAACTATTAATAACTAGTACACAAATAAGAGTAATATCTACAAAAAATGTATTAGAAAATTCAGACCTTAGAGAAGGAGAATTCAAAAATAAAAGAGGATAATAACAAAATGATATAAATTATTGAAAACTTGTAAGAATAATTGAGAGAAAAGGATAAGCTAGATAAAAGTGTGGTTAATGACTATAAAGTTAAGAGTGAAAATCTTTAGAAATAACTAGATGCGGTTAATGATTAGCTTGAGAAAGTAAAGCTAGAAAGAGATAACAGCAAAGACTAGAATAAGAAACTTGTGGAATTGTTTAATAAATTGGAAAAGAAGCTAAATGATAAAGTGACAAGAGAAGAGTAGCTTGAAGAAGAATGTCTGAGCTTAAAAGAGTCTCTGCAAATGATGACTGTGCAGGTTGAGAAAATAGAGGAAGGCCTGGAAAGAAAAGTTAGAGATAAGGACAAGCAGGTCAAGAAGCTGCTGCAAAAAATTGACATGCTGGAAAGAGAAAAGAGAATGAAGGAGGATATGGAAGAAATGGAGGATTTGATGAATGAAAATAGTGTTCTATAAGATAAGACTTATTAGAGTCTAAATGATAGTCAAAAAATTTATGACTCTTCAAAGTCATCTTCAAAGAAAATTAAAAAATGATGAAGATCCATTAGAAAAAGAGAAAGTTATAAATATTGTATTAAATTCTAATTTAATTATTAAGAATCAATTATTTATTAATCAAGCATATGAACTTATAGGTTGTGGCTATTAATTTGTCTAATTGAGGAGAGTTGATAGTAAATTGCATAAATCACTTTCTCTAGTTGGTTTCAAAAGCCTCCAATCATATGATACTCCTGTACTCTATGCTGAAGACATGTTATTATCAGTCGAGTCAAGGGACATGGATTAAGGCCTTAGCTCTCTTTGCTAGAGTAATTAACAATTTTGAAGTTTAGTATTAGATTTTAATACCTAGGGGTTCATCAAACCAGCTTTTGAATCTTGAATTTGAACTACAATCTAGTCTCCAGCTCCATAATCCTCACTCTTCAACATATTAAGCATCTTTTCATGTTTTGTTGGTATGATATTGGCTGCTGACCTAGTAGATGGAATTTAACTTATTGACAAGGGACTCTGAATGTTATCTTCTATTTTAATTTTCTAAGTTGATTTCTGATTGTTAAAACAAGCACCATTAACTCCTTAAATTTGCTCACTTTGTACGCTTCCGCTTCTTTGGAACATTATATTATTTTGAATATTGTTGATGTGGTTATTGTGAACTGAAACAGGAATTCTTTGCCCAGATTTAGTGCCATTTAGATTTCTTATTTTACTTGATGTCGTATTAATACTCATTGGACTAATAGCATTGTCTTTTTAGAAGTTATTGCACCACTCTGAATCCATTTCTGAGCATGAATAGTTTAGATTGTTACTCTCTGTGGTCCTCTCATTCATCTAAGATGTCTAATTATAAGCTTGAATTTAACCAGTTTTTTGAGTAACGTTTTAACTTGCTAATGGAGTTAGCTTAAAAATGCCAGAGTTTGATTCTTCAGTCATATTGAGTAAACTAGTGTTTTAGGGAGACATTTACTGCATCATATTTTAGTCTCTTTAAGCCTATTCATACTCGTAGAGAGGTGGCTTTCCATATGATTACTATGAATCTATATTATTATTTCCTAGAAAATTCTAATCACTAATTCTCATATTCATCATTCCTGCATTAAGAAAAGGATTTTATCTGTTATCATGAGTACTCCCCGAATAGAGCACTAAGGCAGAAGAATTTCCTAAGAATTAAGTTCGATCTTTCAATTGCCCTTAACCGAACTATCTAGTTTCCTTGATAAATGTATTGCCTGTTGTGAGATTCAGACTTTCTAAAATATTCTTTTGATAGCTTTAATCGTTGGGCTTATGATGTCTTACTACATTACTTCCACCTAATGATTATTTCAATGAGTTCAAAAGCTGAGCGCTAATATTACTAAGACTTTCCTCAACTGGCTTTTAAATTGTTGAATCGCCGAAAAATCCTCCTAAATGATTCTCTTATTCTTATTAGAAGGCATTGATCTCATTTTCACAAGATTACCTTCTCTTAGCTAAGAACTATTTGATATGTCTTTGAAGAAATATAATTTGATCAATTACATTCTTTTTCTTAATCTGTTGAGATTTACTCTCAGTGTGGCTTTAATTATGATATTAGGATCTATTAGTTATTGAGAGTGATGTCTAAGAATTTGATGTCTTGATATTTTATGAGTGAAATGAAGAATTGCAATTTGATTTTCTTCCAGTCTATTAAGAAAACTAGTAACCTTGAACTTAAGGGAATCCAGCAGTTGAGCCTGTATTGTTAAGATAGGGATTTTGATAAGAGGACGAAGTATTTTGCTGAAACGTGGGATTAAAATGTATTGGATTGTGATTTTGATACATTGGAGGTCTTTGCACATTTATTGCTGGAGATTTTTAAGCAGAATTCATTGTTGGGATATCATTTAATCTTATTGTAGAATTGAAATTATCCTCAGGTAATTAAGCTGCTTCTGTTGTTTACTGAGTTTAATACTCATCATACTTCTAATTTTCTTGAGTCTCTAGAGTTTTATACTCATCTACATGATAAATCTCCACATCTTACTTAGTTTAATACCTATTAGGCTCCATCTTATATCTCTGATGCGAGTCCTTACCCTCCATTATCATTTTCTGATTTTTCATAAAGGTATCACCAGCTAGCAACTACATATTTTCATTGAATCTGTCATTTGCTTCATAACTACTCTCAGTTTGCAAATCATTTCTTGAATGTATGATTTTACTGACATTATTTTCAAACAACTCTTAAATTCTTTTCTTTGTGTTTTTAGTGGGACTTTGATTATGAGTTTCAATCGAAGTAAATTATGATCTGGTATGAGGGCCAATGTTTACAATAGATTAACTACCAGAAATCTAATGTGAAGTGTTTTGCTAGTTCATATTTTAAGATTAGAAATGCTATGATGTAGAGTCATTATTACCCTTCATAAGCTTCATTGCTGCTATCTTGTTTGAAATATCTGTTTCAGAACTACCTCTAATAATAACTTCAGAACAATGACTTTTGAAATGATCAAAGTTATTATAGTGATTAGCATTAGGAGTATATGGTGAGAGTATGCTTGGCTAAGAGAAATGATTGGCTTAATTGATGTTTTGCTAAGTTAAAATGTTTATTTTTCCATTACTAGTTGTACCACAAGAATTACCACCACCTATTGAAAGCTATTAGTGCTATATGCTTTCATCGTCAATGTGAAATTAGTAGTCTTCCAAGTCCTGTGATGGATTATGACTCTAAAAATGATGATGAGTACCGTTATTATTCATTGTTGAATTTTTAGATGAAGGCATTGAACATCCTACTGATTTTATAGGAATTACTTAGGGTTATTAAAACTTATTCTGAGAGGCAGCTCTTTTTTATTATGGTGGTAGTAACTGTTGCTTCCTTTGGTTTTATTAGTTAGGATTTTAACTTAAAGGTTCATATTAACAAGAGGCATCTTGCTTTTATTTCTCTGATTGCACTTATAAATCACTTTTATCCATGAAACTATCACCATCTTATTGAAGATATGAGTTCATTTGCATCTACTAATTCATGTCAATATCTTATGCTTGAATATTCATTTCTTTAAGAACTCTTATTAATGATTGATCATTTTTGTGATCAGATTTTTACTATTCTATAATATTCATATTTGATCTTTGATTGCCATCCATTAAACTCGCATACTTTAGTGAGTTGTTTACAGATACTGCTGAACTTTCACCTCTATCACTTTCATCAAAGGATTCGTCTTCGGAAATTAAGCTGCTCTACTATTTTCTGTGAGAGTAATCCTCCTCATCATAAGTCTTTTTCAGCAGCTTTTTATTCAAGGATTTCTTCCTCTTAGGTTTATCTTTATTTTTCTATTGCTTGTACTTTACCTGATTGTTTTGTTGCTGCTATTGTTACTAAACAGATAAATAGTTCATATTTATTGCATTAGTTAGTTAAATTTGCTCAAAGTTGTCATTCTAATTTGTCTAGTAACTTTGATTTATTAAGTTGAAGTTGTCCTGCATCTATTACTGATTTAATTCATAATTTTAAGCTTCATTTTAGGACTAAAGCTAGTAGTTAAATAACTTATTTTAACCTGTTAATTGTTCATTAACAGTTTTTTAGCTTAATGAATTCTATTTTACAAGTTACTATCCTTAGATTTAAGTTTATTAACTTTTGTTTGCTTGGGGGTTACTCCCGAACATATTCAGACTTGAGTCTTCAAAAGAATTAAAGCAAGGTGACTAGTACTATTATTAAAGGATCTATAGATGGTTTACAGGCAAAAGCTAGTTTTGCTAATGCACTTACTACTGAAATTACTGTTATTAATTGTTTAAATTGTATTGCTGCTATTGCATTTAATTCATCTAGTTAAATTATTATGGATGTCGTTATGGATTCAAAGAATGAAGTACATTGTTATTGTTGCTTAAATTATTATTGAATTTGGCATGTTAATTATTTTGATTGCTAGCTTCTTAATTATGATAAAGATTGATATTTGTTTCAAATTAACTGGCAAGGTTTATATCAAATTAACTCTATGGTGTCCTCATAGGAGAAGTTTAATTAATATTTGATATTTACAAAGCATCCAGAGTGAGTCCTCCAGGATTAATTTAACTTTGCTTTACTGTTTTAAGTTATGATTCATTCAGATTACTGCTAAAGTTAGTGTTTTAACCTCTGCCTGTGAGATTTTGGAATATTTATTATTATGGAGTGAAATTCAAATTACCCTAAATGATTTGCATAGCTAGCAGTTCCTTTTATGCTCTATCCTAATCTGCATTTTGAGGCTAAGATATTTTAAGGTAGTTTTAAAACCCTTATAGGAAATTTTAATGAGCATCCTGGATATTATTACCAACCTCTACTTCACTTTCACTATCTCTTAGCAAATCATCAGTATTGTATCCTCCTCCTCCGACATTTTATGAAGTCTTCTCATTAGTTTTAAGGAATGAGGCAGAGATATTATGGCTGCTTTTATTTTGCATAGCAAAGCTATTTTCCTTATTTTATCCTGGACTTTTATTGATATTGAGTGATGGAATTTAGTTTAGCATTATTTGATGCTAGTTGTAATTTTACTACTGTTAATTCAAGATATTCAGATTATTTTTAAAAGGTGTGTTTTCATTGGAAGATGTCATGTTCAAATTTTGCTTAAGAAATTACAATTAGGTATTTGCCCCTTGAAATCCATTGTTTTAATTACCTAAGTAATTGTTCTTAATTGTCTAAGGCAGTTAAGACATGGGATTAAGATTTTGTAGATTTATGTTCTAGTTGTTAATTTGATTAAAGTTTTGTCTCGAATTAGTATGATTGTGATGAAAGTGATTCTTCGATTAGCTACTAATAGGAGAGGCATAGGAACTATGGCAAGCGCTAGATTGACTATATTAGCAGCTGCAGTTGCTTCTCTAAGTTTGCATCATTTACTATTAAGAAAATTATCTCTAAAACTAATTAGCACTGCTCACATTGCTCAAAATACCACTACCACTTCCACACTAGCACTACATGCATGGTTGATTCTATTATTAATGGCTTTAAAATATCGGATTGGGACTTAGATTCACTTGCTATTGAAGTCCATTGCTTTAAAAAACATTCTTTGTAGTAATTTGGCTTTAAATCAAATTATTATTTATAGGAATACTGTGATTAATGCTGTTTACATTGATTATTGAATTTGCTAATAGATTGCTAGTATTGAGGGAATGCCTTGAATTTTTAAGATTATCTCTTGGCAAATATTCATTAATATTATAGTTTATTAGAGGTTTAATGTCAAGAAGTTTCTCTTTTAGCCTGTTCTTAGTGCCTACTCCCAACAGACTTCCCCGATCTTTGTCAAATGATGATTTTGATCTGGTGAATACCATACCGGTTGATTTAGAGCTTTTAGTGCTGGGGAGATTAAGCTTTGAATTTTGGTAGAATTCTTTGAAATTCAAAAGCTTAGAGCCTTAGTCTAGACCTAAGTCATACTCTTTTAGCGGTGAAGTTTTGTAGCTATTCTCTATGAAAGTTAAATGTTTCAAATCTTACCTTTAGTTGGGATATCATCGAGATTGAACTTTTTACTTTTTTGATATTTGTCTTCAAAAATGTGCGAGATAGAGTGATTCATCTGTCAGTCAAAAGATCTCATTGATTTATTATTATCTCTAGTAGGCTTGACACTTGACATCAAAATAGAACTATATCATACTTAATTAAAATCAGCCAAATGGAATTGCGGCCTACCTTTCGAAGGATGAAATGTAGTCATCTAAAATAGAGCTAGGTCTCATTTTACTTATCTGAAATGCTTATAATTTAAAATTTAAATTAATAGTTCAGTTTAAAGATCATATAACATTTTGAATGAATTAATCTCAGAATATTATTCGCTCTTTAAAGCATAATACTTAATAATCTATAATCCTACATTGTATTATTATTATTTCAATTTGAAATTTAAAATGTCTACAACTCAAAATCAAACACAAAGCTATTAATCAAACTACCAAGAAGGATATAAAACTCGCGGCTACAATTAGAACTATGACCGCAGAGGAGGATATTACAACGATAGAAAGCAAGTTGACTACGATAGAAGTTATACTGATAGAAGATACAACAACTATAACAATAATAGATAGGGAAACTATGACAATGGTGCATCTAACTATAATAATGAATATCAAGGAACTAGAGGTGGTAACAATTACTACAAAGATGACCACTACGCGACACAAAGCAGATAGTAACAACAATAAGAAGATGAGTATTACACTGATGAGGAGCCAGTTGAGGAGTCTGATGATGAGCAGCTTACTGATGATCAAAAGAAGTTCATTTAGCAAAAGCAATACTAGTATAAGAATGCTGCACCAGTGTTCAAGGTAATATCATTTGATTTAGATTTTGCGGGAACATTCTAGATTATCCCGAAAACATAATATCTGATTCAGGACTTAATAATTTTTATAGGCTGAAGATGTGCATAAGATTTGCATTGATTTTGACTTTGAGGAGGAGAAGATCGATGAGTATTTGAAAGTTTATGAGATAGAAGAAAAATACAAGGGTATTCCTGCCTACGAATGGCATTAGACTCAGACTAAGGAACAGAAAGCACAAGATAGAAGAAAGAAATTGCTAGAAGCTGAGAGGAAAAAGAGATAGGAGGAGAGACTAAAGTAAATATAGGAGGAGAGAGAACGCCGTAAAGTAGAAAGGGAGGAGAAGCGTCTAGCCTATCTTGAGAGAAAGAAGAAATTCGAGGAGGAAAGAGAAAGACGCAGAGCTGAGTTGGAGGAAAAACAAAAGACATAACCTCAAACTCAAACAACCTAAAATACTTATGCTCTTAAACAAGGATCAAAGACTCTCGTTTTCAAAAAGAAGGGTCTAACTGAGGAAGGATAAGAAGTGTCACCAAGTTAACAGCCAGAATAGGAGCAGACTGAGGCTAGACCAGCTAGAGGTGGAAGATACCAAGCCAGAGGTTAAAGAGGAGGTAAGGCTCAGTATCAAGCTAAGCCTAGATATCAACCAAAAGCTAAACCAGAAGAGCATATCCAGCAAGATGAATCCTAATTAGACTAGGTTGCTAACAACTAACATCAGTCTCAAAATCACAAAGAAGAAAATTACTAAAACCATTAGGAAAATAATCACTAAACTCATCATTCAGTGCAAGCCAACTAATAGGATGATGTTGAGGAAGAACCAGAGGAATAAGCTCACAAGCAGGCAGAGGTTGATTCAGATCAAGAAGATACCAATGATCTACTTAGAAAGGCTGCTAATGCTGGAAAAGACTAGTTAGATTCATTTACACCATCAAAGACTCAAACTCCACAAAAGCATAATCATCAAGAGCAGGAGAGAGTAAATGTTACCTAATAACTCTAAAATCTATAAGTAAACTCAACTGCTCAAGTTTAAGTTTCATAACCATTACATACCGCACATCACTAGCAAATGAACTATCTTCCTACACAAACTCAACAAACAGCTTCAAATGTCACGTCCTCTTAGCAATATGGTCAAACTTAAGACTCAAGCCTAGGGCAACAAGATTTGAGCCAACAATATTTATCCAAGGAGTAATAGCTCTTCCTCATTCACTAAATGAACCTTCAATAGCAGATGATTCAGCAAATGCAGCAATAGCTATTGATCTAATAGCAATGGGCTGCTCAATTTTCTCAAGCATAAGGATTACCTCAACAATAAAATCCATTGATGCAAGCTCCAGGATTCCAATTCGCTATGACTCAACCTATGTATAATAGCACAATCGGACAACCCTAAGGACTCAATAATGCCCAGCCTTTTATGTACATGCCAATGTATCAACCACCTGTTATAGGAGGACTTGGTGTTCAAGCTTCATTAGCTACTCAATAAAGCACAGCCTCTCAATCAACTCAATAGCATGAAGAAAGGAAATGAAGCGAGCAGAAGTTTGAGTAAGTCCCTTTACTCTTTTTAGATAGACGAAGTAATGGTAAAGAATTAATATGATGCTTTTAGGTATTCCTATAAATACTTCCTTCTGTCAATTTATTATTCTTATTTAGCTATAAATACTAATATATAACATAATACTAACATAAAAGGTGTATTAATAAGATTACAAAGTTAGAATAAGTGTAGGGTGTTATTAATTATTATTCTATGCATGCATTATGTACTATTCAAATATTCTTCATTTTCTCTTGCTCCTCTTCCACTCTTCTTAATATTTCTTCTTGAGTTATATATATCCTTTCAGCCTTGGAAGAATCGAAGTATTTAGGGTAGGTGATTTACTCTGGCAAT
Organism: Stylonychia lemnae; assembly: GCA_000751175.1. NCBI lineage: Eukaryota > Ciliophora > Spirotrichea > Sporadotrichida > Oxytrichidae > Stylonychia > Stylonychia lemnae. The sequence continues at coordinate 9,327 of CCKQ01013773.1, forward strand.
AGCTCTTATGAGTATTTCTTAAGCTCATCCTCCTTCATAAAGTAAGTGAAATCCATGTTTACCACTGCAAAGTTTTTATTTACCACACCTTTCTCATTGTAGTCTCCTAAACAGAGATCGAATTCATTTTTGAATTTGGGCATTACTTCATCTTCATATGATAGTTCCTTTTCAGCTACTTCTTCTAGTGTCTTCTTGAGCCACACTCTGAACTTGCGGAAGTCACCATGATGCGAACAGTGAAGTCTGAACTCTTATGGCTCAGTTGAAGCCCAGAATTCTTCTATTGTTGGCCACTTCTTCTCTCTTTTATGAGGAGGCTTCTTAAGCTCCTTCACATAGTATTCGTCATCACGAGGAAGTCCATGATACATTTCAGTCTTTCTGTAATCATGAATGTTAAAGATATCAAGATTGTTATCCTCAAAATCATATTCACCTGTACCATCATAAGCAGTTCTTGATCTATGTGGTTGTCCAAAGGCTTTGACCAACAAAGCTGGTGATAGCATTATTTTTCTGATGCAAGTCATTTTACCTGCAGTCTTCATTAGTTATCTGTCGTAGTTGAGCCAAGCATCGTACTTAGATAAATCTCTGCTAGTTCTATTTCTGATTACTGTTCTTCTTGCTCTTCTGTCTCTCCTGATTTCTAAATCATCAATAGTCACATCCTTGAATTCCTCTGGAACTTATATCAAGTCCATGTTAACCTTTTTAGCAAAATTTACTGCAGCACTATCTCTGCTGTTTGGATATGTTTGACAATACTTCACCATCTTGTAAAAGTACTTCAAGTCCTCTCTGTCTTTTTATGATGCTTTCTCATATAGGTCAGTGTATTCACGGAACTATTCATGATTATAGCTTATCTTACTCAAGTCAACACGAGTCTATCTCATGAAATAATTATCCTTGGCATACTGATATATTCTGTCGCCCTTTAGGTCTTCCCTAGCAACTTAATTTTTATCCTCAATGGCTTGTTTTTCTTCATTTGTTTGCAACTTTGCTAAATTCTTGACTTGACTGTAATTCTCCACATTCATTTAATTATCTTCAAGTTATTTCTCCTATTGCATTTCCTCAATTTTCATGACAAATGAACCAAATTTCTTGATATACTCAGCTGGAAGGATATCCATCTGGTCCTCAGTCATCTCCTACAATCTCATCCACCAGTTCTAACGATTCTTAAGAGAGTCTTCCACTAATTTATGGAAGGCTAGTCTGTGGGCTTCATAATACTTTTTATCTTCAGCAGATAAAGTGTCTTGAAGCTATCTCTCTCTCTCCAAAAATCTCTCTTTAGCCTTGCGATATTCGGCTGCTCTTGGATCGTTTTCATCGATCCAAGGAGTTCCATCCCATTTAAACTTCTTAGCAAATGCCATCATTTGGACTGGCAATAGTTGCTAAGAGTATTGAACTCTATTGAAAATAATTTGATGTTTATTAAAGGCTCTTAATAATTGTTTCATTTTTATTATTTACATTTAATTCTAATTCATCACCTATAGCATTGCTTCATGGGGTTTTGGGGTTTTGGGGGGATCGGAA
>CCKQ01013872.1:0-10473 GCA_000751175.1 Stylonychia lemnae
CCCCAAAACCCCAAAACCCCAAAACCCCAAAACCCCATTTGAATGATATTTGACATATTTTCAAGAATGAATTATGAAATTAAGATTAGCTTTTATCAATTAATATAATTTCTCATAGATTATTCTAGCTTTAATGCTTTCTAAAAGAATTATTTCCAAGTTTTATATTAGGTAGATGCAAATTATGATCAATGTTAGTGCTTAATTGGATTCTTTCTATATATCTTTAACTAAGAACTGGATTGAGATAGTCTGGATCATTCTTTGCCATTAATCCATATTTCCTTTCTTATCTTTCAAAGTCTGTTAAGCTCTCTAGTCTTCTTTTCTCTTCAAGATTTAATCTGTATTTCTTAAGGATTTTAGTTGTATTAAGAGAATTATCTTGTATAGATTGATTAGTAGTTGTTGGATTTGATGAAATTTTATCATCCTGAGCTTTCTTTTCTTAAGCTATACGCTTTTCACCTTGATTTTCAAGTCTTTTATTTTTCTTCTTTACCTCAAGGAATGTTCTTAAAACATCATCTGCAAGTTAGTTCAAGCTAAACTGCTAATCTGGCTTATCTCCTTGTCCTTCAATAGTAATCATATAAGAACCCATATCTTATACTCCGTTATTATTTTTACCTTCAGCTGCAAGTGCTGGAACATCTTTAATAAATCCTTTAGTGTTCTCAAATTTCTTAACTTTCTGAGAAACCTCTTTCATTTTATCATGATGCTTCTTATAAGCTTCAAGTCTATCAAATGTTGCATAGTCTCTTCTATCTTAATCTTCAACATCATTCACACTCTCAACAAATTAAGTTTATTGCCCAAATTTCATTCTCTATAGAAAAATTAACTAACTAACTATAAATTACATATTCCTTAAGCCTTCCCTTGAAATACTTGAAATCTTAATCTTAATCAAAGATATTAGAAAGAATTTCATCACACTTGATTCTATTAAGTTCTTAAATTTGATTATCTTCCATTTTTTCTTCCTAAGCAGGATCATTCATGTCCTTGATAGATTTCCTGACTAGAGATTCTACTTAGTCTTAAAATGTATTTCTGGTTGATTTGCTGTCTCTCCTGGATTAAACACCAGTTTTCACTAATTTAAATATGATTAACTTTATAGATATACTTACAAACATTAATAAAATCTATAGGAGAAATATTTGGATCAGGCATTAATCTTTTCTTCAGATCGTTAAAAGTCTTTTGATTGATTTTGATTCCAGCATTTTATTTCTCATGCCCTCTCAGATAAGCCTTAATTTTATCAATCATCTCTTCATAGTTGTTTCTTCTTTCATTATACTGTAATCCAATACTAACTATCTTATCATAGTCTAGTAATTCTAAGGTAGCTGCAATCTTGATATTTTCAATTCTATCTCTAGGTGATAAGTCAAATAATTTTTCTGATATTAATGAGAAGCAATTATCCTTAACTGTATTAACCTCTTTTTCGGAAATGTCAATTCTTATATCATCTCTACTATCTTCACTTATTCTTTCCTCAATACTATTCTGTCTTTTTAGTGTATCGGCTTCCAACTTATTTTGCTGTAACTTATTAGTACCGACCTTAGCTACTTTAAAAGTGCTCTTTTTTGATAATCCATTCTTTGGTGTATTCTCCCCTACATCTTTAATTTATGATAGAGCACTTTTTCTCTTTGAATCACTTCCTTGCACTGATTCATTTTTTCCTTTCTTAGTAGTTTTTCTTACTCCTTATGCTAATATTTTCATTACTGACCCAGTGCCTCCTGTTTTGATAGTACTTTCAACTTCAGTTCTATTACTCTCTTTAGATGATTGTCCTGGAATATTTGACTTGGTCTAATCATTACTTTATTCTGATTGCTGTTCATTGATCTTTTTGTTAAGAGATTTTGAGAGTCTATCTTTTAGATTTGAAGGTTTCATATCTTAATTTCTAGACGATTAAGCCTACTTTTCTTTATATTTATTCATCATAATAGCATCTCTAGATTTTATATCTTTCCTGCCAATACTCCTATTTGAATAATTAGATATATTTTCATCTTCCTCAGTTAAGTTTACTCTGTTTTCTCCTCCTTAAATAGGTGATAAAATTTCACCATCTCTGTTGTAGTTAACTCTTATTTTTTCATTTTAAAATGGACTTTTAAATTCTCCATTGTTCATCTGTAAATTATTAGAATTCATAGATTCGAAACTCTGCTTCTCTTGCTAATTGTTGCTGTTTTGTGTATAATTGTTTTCAGAATCAACTCCAACACCTCCTTTATTATTATTTTTTTACCTTTAAGGTAATTTTCTATTACTATCTGAACCTTTACTTGGACTTTGATCTTCGGTTCTAATTAGGTCATCATTATTTCTAAACAGTGCCATACTCTTCATTTCTGATTAGTCTGCTGAGCCTCCCAAACCACCAGCTAAGTCACTTTTATCCTCTATACTTTACTCAAGATCATGCTCCATAATAATATCTCTCTCATTTTTTAGATTTTAATTTAATCTTCTGTCAGTTTTAACTGTCAAATCCTTTTGATTTAGCTTATTACTATTCTATCCTCCAGTATTCCCAGCTTTCCCTTTATTTTATCCTTCGTTTAGTGATGACTACTATTAAAGTGCTAATAATGATTTTTCAGTTGCGAAACTTTAAAATTGTTAACTATTAGATTAACTCATAGATGGTATTTGGCTTAAATCTATTCCATCATCTTTGTTATGCGATTCAGATTAAGCTTTTTATAGGTTTAACTACTACTAACTTTGGTTTGGAAGTAGTTTTTGAATTACTCTTTTTGTATTAGCGTTTTATTTTTGTGATCTAGTTATATTTATATTGTCACCACCATTCTGCCTTTTTTGTTCTCTTGACCCCTACAATGAATCAGATACTGAATTCGGTCTACTAATTCCATTTTCATTCAAATCCTTTTGTCCGTTATCATTAATAACTATCTTTCCATTTTTCCTTTATCTAGCCCCTCTTGAGCCGGTTTTGAACTAACTTTTGTTATTTAATTTCCCACCTCTATCTGAATACCTGTCACCTTCTTAGGAATTACCTTTACTATCATTTCTTTAATTAAGTGTAGATGTCCCATCTTCTTATGAAAAATTAAGAGCATCTTTTTGTAATGTATTTGGTGACTTTCCCCTATTTTTCAATTAATTTTAAGGACCTATCTTCAGAACTATATTGATATCGTTGTTACTTTAATACTAAGAGCCTGGCCTGTTATCCTAATCTTATCCATTCTAAATGTTTTAGTTATTATTTTGATTATAGCCATAGCTTTCTTCTTTCATTTAGTACTTCTAAACCTTCTTTTACTTCTTAACCTTGTTATTTTTCCACTAATAAGAATTTTTCTAAATTTCCATGAAAGTACCTTCTGGACAAACTTTACTAAGAGCATCTACTTTATCCATCCCTTTATCTAGCAAATCGATGCATTGATTGAGCTTTCTAAATATCCATTTTTATAAAATATTCTCTTTAACATAATTTTCAATCTGCTTCTTATGTATTTAGTCCTACTCTTCCTTTATTTATTAGAAATGTAGCTATGGCTAGGTCTTTTTACTTTTTTACTTTTGCTCCAACTTTTCTTATTTCTTAATATCTTATGTTTCTTAAACTCTTTATTGCTCAATAGTGTACTTTTTAAAAATTTCTTCGAATATTTCTATTTCTTTAGCATTTTTCTACTCTTTTTGCTATTTTATCTTCAATTTTGCCATCTCTTCTTTTATAAATTTCTAATGCCTATTTTAGTCTCTGATTTACTAAACCTATCTTTACTTTTCCTCTATTTTATTTCTTTATTTCTCTTCTTATCTTTGCTTAATATAATCTAAAAGCACTTTCTTTAATTCATCTTTTGATAGTGCCTCAACATCTAACTAATTTTCATCAAAGTATGAAAGTAAGTCCTCAGGATCTACTTTAAAGTTAAAGAAGTTTTCAATGTACGTGATATTATCCACATTCATCTGATTCTTAGTAGCAACGAAATGAGGTTGTTCCTAAGATCTAAAAGAATTCTAATCGGATTATTGATTTTGAATTAGAATCTATAACTCCTACTTTTCTTATTACCTTTGATAATTTTCAATGTCATCTTTGTCTTCCTCAATTGATTATTCATTGATAATCTTGGAGTTAGGCTCTGTTGATACTTATTCCAAACTTGAATTAGGTTTTTAATTTGGATTTATATACTAAATTTAGACCTATTAACTTCTTTGCTTTTGCTCGTTGTGATTGAAGAGTTTCGTTGCATGACTCTAAATCATAAGATCATTTGTTTTTATTTAATGACTATTATAGTTGGAAATAAGACTTTAACTCTTGAATCTCTGAGTCCTTAACATTTTCGGCTTTTAACTCTCTTTTACTTAGTTTAGCTTTTATTGATATACTTACCAAAAATGTTTGACATCTACAAGTTAAGTAGGATTGGATACTTTTATGATAATAGTAGAATTTACTGTATTCAACTAGCCAGAAAGATCAAGTTAGCTTTGCTATTCAGATGCTGGCTGCGGTGGCTCATTCTTAATGTGACTTGTATTCACATCAGAACCAATTGTTCCTTATAGCTTTGGAATTCTAATTGACTACATTTCTCTTAATGAGTCTTGCATAAGTGGCCTTAAGACTTCCTATTATAACCTTTGATTTGAAAAAACTCTTCGTTTTTATCCAATTTGTGGCTATTTACCATTTAATATATTTTCAGCGTCTATTGCCAAGATATGCGACGTGTCTGTTGGATTCAAATTTTATGCCAGACTCATAGTATTAGAAATCTTTGAGGCACTATTATCTTACAATTTATCAGATTCAGTCATCATCTTTGAAGTTCCTTAATCAGAAGTTAATTTTTCAAATATAATAGGCTTGTTTTTTCTTTTTGGGAAATTTTCAGGTGATGTATTATCAATTCTTTTTATTCGATCTGGACTCTTTATTTATTTTTCTAAAGAGTCAGCTTTATTTCCACTATCTGTTTATCCTCCTTTGGGCTATCTGCTCATAAACTACTCATTCCTTTTCATGCTTAAGGGTGGCTATCTTATAGAATTTGAATCAGAGTTAATGATTAGGGGTTCATCATATCTTGTAATAATGCCACTTTGGAACCCTTTAGTTTACTCTGGAGAATTTTTTCTTGACGTTAGCATCCCATGCTTAAAAATATAGTATGTCTGGTCTTGCTTTTTTAGTAAGTCCTCTCTGCTCTTTAATTAATCTCTAATGGTAACTAATTCCTTTGAATAATCATTTACAGTAATTTAGGGAAGTTTAATATGAAATCCAACCTTTTGTAAACTAGCCATTGATGAAGATTTAACAATCATTTGAGGAGGCTATGGATGCTATCGTTCAGTTTGATATCCCACATTATGAGTAACATCAATCCTATTTTAACTCTATCTATTTTGACTTTCAAATTCTACTCTCTTTGCATCTATTTTAAGGCTTGGTATTCCCTCATCTATTATCTTTTATTACTGAGCCCTGAATGTCTATGCTAGGTTTTTATTCTTATCTTCAGGCATGCTTATCAATCCCATCATAAGTGAAGGATTATTTTTCCTCTTTTAATTCAAAACCTTGAGCTCTAAGGTCTTCAAATGAATATCTTTTGACATCATTTCTTTGAGCATATTATTATTAGAGTTTAAAATCTCTGAGTTGATTCACTTATTTTTGTCCTTCAGTTTTTATAGTTCCCTAGCTGCTTTGTCTTTATCATTTAGTTGCTTTGCAGATTGAAGAATTTGTTCTCTAGTAGCTTGTTTTAAGACTTTGAGATACTAAAAGTCTAAGTTAAGTTAAGTAAGCAGCAGATCTCTCTCGAAGTCAGAAATACTGTTAGATTGAGTATTCTTTCTAGTGAAATAATGATATTCTAGGTCGAGCAACCTCTAAGAAAGAGTATCAAAGCTGTTGTTAACCATAAAATTATTTAGAGAAGCTAAAAACAATGGCCTTCTAGATTAAAAATTGGTAGTATGTTTGATACTAAGCAAGACTTCTCTATTATTAACAGGGGAGTTTTCTTGTGATTAGTTATTAGTACCAGGACTATCTGTCCCACAAAAATTAGTGGATTTATAATATTAGATATCTTCTTGTGTCTAATTTTTCCTCAAAATTTCATGCTTCAAAGAAAGGATCAAATCCATATTTTACTTATTAGGCTAGAATCTTCTTTCCCCTTCAAATTATTTAGCCTCATGAATAGACTTCCTAATATTTGCTATCTGCTTGCTAATTTCATAAGAAAAGCATTCCCACTCGTACTAAATATCTTCATTATATGATCTGTAAAATGGGGCAGATCTAACTTCTGTCTCATATACTCTGGTGTTTCCAATAAGCATAATCCTATCTATGTTTTGACTGAAAATTCCAGCTTGCAATATCTGATCACTGAAAGATATCACAGATTTGAATTCATTATTAAAGTAGATTGCTTTGAGAGGTCGTTCACAATCTAAGAACCAAACGCAAACTATTTTTTCTCTGCAAAGTGAAACGAATTAACGATTATTATTCTTGGGCTAGTTGAGGGACACAATTTACTCTCTATGAAAATTGTGAATTTAAAATTTTCTCTCCAGACTATTCGTCTTTTTAAAATCCATGTCTATTTATTGACTGGTAATTATACCTCTATCATGTCCCATCAACAAGGTTTAATCTCCAGTTTAACTAATAAAAGAGGCAGAGACATCTTCCCACTGAGTTCGAATATATCTTTTAATTGTAAATGATTCAGTCTCAATCTCTCTAACAGAGCCATCTCTGCAGATAGCATACATTTATAATCTGTATTTGAAGTAGAAGATATTAGTTATCTTTTCGTTAAAGGGAATCTTATTCTTAAAGCTGGTAGTATTAGCTTTATTGTCATTTCTAATCTCAATCAAGTCATTTTCACAAACAAATATCACTGAGAAATTTGGATCAGCTGAGAAGCTTAAGTCATCAACATATGCTCTCTTGACTTACAATAGCTTCTAATAATCACTCAATGTAACTAAATAAAAATTTAACAAGTTTAGATTAACCTTACAATTCTAATGAGAGGCTTTCTTGACTAAATAATAGGAATTATCGTGGTTATCTTTTTCGATTAACTTAATCTTTGAAAGAGTACCTTACAGACCAAATAATAGGAATTTTCTAACCATAGTAAATAGATTTACAATGGCTATCATACCATCAGAATTATAAAAAGCTAGAATTCCAATATCGAGATCAATGTCTGCATGAAGAATTTTAGCACTAATGAAGTTCTCATAATTCGCTGATTTAAATTTAGATGATCTCTTCATTGATGGACTCTCATCATCACTGTTATTTGCTCTTTGATTTCCATTAGGGGATTATGGGCCAGCAGCATCTATACACTTTGAAAGTATATCATTTGCTGATATTTTGAGATAACTACTATCACTGGTGATAATCTAATAGCCACCACCTCTCTATTCATCTTCAACTCTTAGTTTATCTAATCTCTAGAATATAATTTCTCCATTGTTGTTGTGAAATCTTAAGAATTCCTTATTATCATCTGCGTTAATAGAAATATCTTCTCTAAAAGTCCTCATTATTTTTTCATCTTGCTGAGTAGATTTCATCTCATATATTGGATAAGCAGGCTAAAATAACTCAATAATATCAATAGTTTAATCCCTCAATATATAAAGCTATCTACATCCATTTTCAATTTGAAGATAATAGAGTTTATAAGCATCTTATAACATATGGTAATCATCGTCTTAAACTGAATGAGGATATAGTTATTCAAGCTCTTTCATCTTTCCTCTCTGTTGATGGAGGAAAAACTATGATACTACATTCTTGATCATAGGGGGAGAGGTTGGACCTTCAAATTCATCAATGTTTAAAGATATCTGTGCTCTCTCATTTAAGTTGTAGGCAAAAGAGAATATCTTTCCTTAAGCTATTGAGAACTCATAAATTAGTCCTTGATCATTAAGCAGTAAGATACCCCCTGAATATATATCTACAGCACATTCCACAAATAATTACACGATGGGGCCTTTAATTTGCTTCATATGTCTGACCATCAAGAGTTCGCATCTAACTAAATCCCAAATTACTAGTTTCTTTGTATTATTGCTATAAACCAAAATGAACTCCTAATATGTTGTAGTAACATTATAGTTGAATTTCCTATTTTCCGAAGGATTTTACTGCTAAACTATTTGGCTCTTTGTAGCAGATGCGCCTTGTTTATTAGCAAAATCTTTAGTGAAGGAAGAACCTGAAAATTCTTCCTTTCCATTTTCAATCTTAGAGTAATCATCCATTGAGAAGTTGTAAATTATCACACCCTCGTTTGAGTTCCACACAGATATCTCATTCACACTACTGGATTAAACTACCATAATGTCCATTTCACTTATAATGTTTAGCTGGAACAATCCCAGATTGAAATAAATGTTTTTTCTATTGCTGATTGTAACATCGAATGACTAGAATTTTCGAAGATGCCTATCACTGTTGAATTTCTTAGGAACTCTATCAGAAATCTCATAAACCCAAATCCTCACCTGTTTATAATCTTTTGTAATTGTTAGTATTTCTTCGCTCTTTTGATTTACTTTTATGTCTATTATTCCATTTGAATCTGCAGCAGGGTCTGTTCCCTTGTCCATGTGTGAGTTAAAGAAAAGCAGTTGCTTTTTATTTTTAACTGTTACCCAACAATTTTTCATAATAAGAGGTTATATGTTTTCAATAGTGTACAGCTCTGATTTACCAGTGGGCTCATTGAGAATGTCTGAAAAAGTTCTTACTGTGGTAACTTTGCTCTTTGGAATTGAAAAAAGACATAAACTTTGATTAGTTTGGTACATTATTTATTTACTCATGTAATTGAGACCCATGTATTATATAGGCAAAGGCTGCACTTATTAGCCCTCTCCTGACTTCATGGACTTTGGTGATGTTGGGAGATTCGGGTTAGGAGGAGGCTTTACAGCGATTTGCGTCTCTTTGATTGGCAATAAGCATTGATACTTAAAACGTTGCAACTTTTCTAGGCTGCCTGGCTTCTATTCATCTTATTACTATCTTCTCATCCCAAGTAATGCACCAAGTCCTGACATCATACTTGGCTTTTCAGAAACTGGTTATGATATAGTTGCTAAACTAAATGCTCCAAGCCCAATTTTTCCTTTTAAAGGATTCTCTTCTTAATTCATTTTATTTAAAGATTATGAAATTACAAATTATTTAAGGGAATATAATAATCATCATTGTTAAATGTAAGTTTAATTCAATCGGCTTCTGATATATGCTTGTTATTCTTACACCCTGGGTTGCATTAAGCACATCTCCAGCAGCATGAGTAATATTCTATATTTCCACATCCCTTGCAGCTGTAATATTTCATTCTTCCAGAGTGGTATACACAAGCATTTTCATGATTATCAGATTATTTGTAATCTTTTTTACAGTTAACGCACCATTTGCTTTGGTTTTTGTGCTGAATTATACTTGAAGAGGCCTCCTTCAAATGCTACTGTTCTTAATCTAGCAAATTTACTTGATATTCCAACTGCTTCATTTATCTTATCTAATCAACTAATTCATCCATGACATCGATACCAATGTCATCATTCAAGTTGAATTCTCCTAAGAGTGAATTTTTAACTTTAAGGGTTTCATCCTCAAGGTTAAACACAGTCTTGCTTTTACATTCTTTGAAAAACTTGAGAAGATTGACCTACATACTAGCTCTTTCTAAATCTGCTGAGTGAGACACTTACTGATTTTTAAGCTGCAATATCTCTTATTAGACTCCATATACTCTCTACTCCTCCTCTTTAAGATGAACAACCAGCTAGTTAATTTGCAATTTCAACTCATCATTTTCCTTGGTGCTGTCATCGATATTTTTGTTGTAAATTTCTAAAATCTGCCTCACTTCATCCTCAGTGAGTGTGCTTTCCTTATCCCTATCCACCATCACAAGAGGCAAGATAGGTTGATCTTGAACCAAAACCTAATCAGCCATAATACTGGATGATTAGTTGTGTTGGGTAGTCCGGTTAAGGAACTAATGATTACTTTAAAATGGAAGCAAATTATTTTCATCGTGAATTATCACTGGTTCCCCTGCCAAGTAATCATCTCCCTCGTGATGGTTGTTCGAGACTGAAGCTGTAGATGAGAGCTGCCCATTCGGCAATAATCCCCTTTAACCTGACATCATACTTGAAATAGCTCTAATATTACGCCATAAGGAGTCCCTTGCAGAAGTCATCGGAGAGGTTCTACTCTCTATATCTCTATAGCTTTCCATTTAAATTCTAATTTACTTTTGAATTTTCATTAATTCTTAGTTTCCTTGATTTAATTATTCACCTAATGTTAACTTTCAATATCGTCAATAGGGGTTTTGGGGTTTTGGGGTTTTGGGG
>CCKQ01013877.1:0-12501 GCA_000751175.1 Stylonychia lemnae
CCCCCAAAACCCCAAAACCCCAAAACCCCAGGATAATTTATTTTGATCGATTGAAAGATTATGAAATTAAATATAATTCTCATTCTATTTTAGCTTGTGATAATTAATTTTTGCCATTTTCATCAAAGTAAATTCATGTTAGTCTAGTAGGTTTGATTATTTTGATTCTCAAGGAATGATGCTGATATAGAAATTCCAAGATTTGAGTTTTTTTGAACTTCAAAAGATCTACTTGTGTCCTAGTTACCTGAATTATCTGGTTCAACAATTTCATACTTGGACTCTTCATTTTATTTGTAAAAACTCTACTCTGCTTCATCTTACTTGTAACGATGAAGTATTGGACTCTTATCTTCATCCTCTATTGATATTTGATTCTCTTGAAGGTTAATTTATAGATCAATTTACTAGATTTTTTCAGATCTTAACTTCTTATAATGAGCTGTTTCGTCTTAAAATTATGATCTCTTTTGCTATGAAGAACTGGGCATATAATTATTACGTCTAAGTACTTATAATGTAGCTTTTTCACCCATAGTCTTTTTATTATTCTCAATCATTTGTAAAATTTCTTAGATCTGCTCTTCTGGTGCTACTTTTGATTCTTGCATATTGTTTACTGATATCTCTCTGCTTGACAAGACTTGTTTTTAAGAATTTGCGGCAGAATCATTAGATCTATCATCCTATTACTCATCATCTAAGTCTATCACATATTTAAGGCCATTATTTTGCAGACCTGGTGACAATGGATTTTTTTAGGTCTTCAATTCACTATTATCTAATATATCTTCAATTCCAATAAGCTAAGTAGATGAAACAATCTTCATTTAAGAACTTTATTCACTCTCACTATTGTATCGGAACTTTTTAACCTTAATGAGTATTTTTTATTTTTCATCATTAAAAGTATTATTGTCCTATCTTGTGCTCTATACACTCACTGTTCTTTAATCAAATTAAGAATCGCATAACATCATATTCTTTTAAGTATTTTGTAAATACAACTTTGAATCAGTAGTTGGACCATCATCACCTTCTGTATCTATATCTAAATTATCAACTACAACTTATTTTTCGCTATCCATAATGTGAATTCTTTATTATTTTCCAACTAGTTACCTCATAGCTCTCTTTATCGTATGCACTGACTCATCTAAAATATTATCTACGTTTGCTTCAACTCCAGCCGAAATTAATACTTTATCTTTTCTGAGGTAGAAGGATACTTTTTCAAGTACCTTCTAATTAAGCATTAGTTCTCCATTATCACACATTAATGATAGATTTCTAAGCAAGTCTTGATATTTTTCTCTTAAAATTTCATTATCTTCTTTAATTAGTGCATTCTCTAGCTTTAGAATATACTTCTCCTTATTCCCACAAAGACAAACTAAAGTGTACAACTTGGCAAACTTCTTGATAAGCATATTCTAAACTTCACTCAGCATTTTAATAACCCAATATGCAAAGAAGGATATGTTACTTAGGACTATAATAACAAAAAGTAATAATTAGGTTCCGTCAGTAAGTTGAACCTGCGAGTCATTAGTTGATTCCCCAGTTTCAAGATTAACTGAGTCAACAGCAACAATGAAAAATATTCCACAAAATATTGTCAACAAGGAAGTAACGATTGATACAGTCTCTAATTCATTCAAGGCTAAAGTTTAGAACGGTGACTTAGTTAGATTGATACCCATAAAGAAAATAAGCATTAAAAGCACAAGCATAGCCTATTCTTTGATTAAAATAAATTAATCTTACTTAAGTAATGACTCCATACTAAACAAGGAAAACTTAGATAAAAATCAAGAAGATTTTTCTATAGGTTATTACTATTTCCCAGTAAAAAAATCTCCTCTTATATCCTCTATATAAAAATCCATATTTTTATCGGGTAATCAAAGATTCAAGTGTCTTTCTCTCTTTTAGTAATAAAATTAAAGCGAAAAATGGTATTCCTAGACCCCATACAATTAAACTAGGTAAAGCAACTCCAAGAGCCCATATACTGTGATCACTCTTATAGCATTTAATTTCTAGGTCATTTTTAATTCTGGATTCCCCATCAATATCAACACAACTAAAGTTTTAATTTAATCAAGATTCAAAACTTACTTAAAAGCATTAAAGACATATTTGATGATATTAGGGTGCACTAAAAATAGTAAAATTACCACTGAGGAGGTTGCTTTTGTGATTCTTATTGCTTTATCGGAATTTTTCCTATATATTATGGACCAAGCAGCATAGCACAAAATTACTAGGAGAAGAGGCAAGAGTCCAAACATTGCAAGTTTGAAATAAAATATTCTCACTATAAAGCTATTTTTCTTCAAATTAGAGCTGTTTTAATTATTTTTTGTTGATTCATATCCCTAATCGCTGTTTAGGAAGCAGTCAACCGAAAATATTTAATTTGATGCCTCTCCAACTGTTTCACTACTTTTGAAATAATCCATTACTATTTATGGCCAACTAAAATCAAAAGATGCAGTAAGGACTATTAATTGAATATGATTTAAAAGAATCTTTTAGAAGACGCTAGTTATATTCTTAATATCTGCTGCCCCTTGAAGTGTAGATCTTATCATAAAAATAATTACTCCAATAGCAACAACTAAAATAGCAATTATCCTGAAAAGATTTTATCCATATTCAGGGCATTTTCCACATTAGAATTAGCCTGTGACAGAGTACCCAGGGTCGCAATCTGCACATAAAATACCATCATAACCTGTGTTACACTCACCTTAAGGATTATTTTTAGGTGGAATCATCCCTCTAAAATATAATATCACTCTTAAATATAAACTTACAAACAAGCTCCGTAATTGAAACATTTAATAAAAGTTGAAGTTGCATTATTTTTTCTCCAATATCCTGGTTAAGGTCCAATATCTGATCCTCCATTGCATACTGCTTTTGTGGATGGACATGTTTTGCATTACCCAGGTTCTGTCATTTTAACTAAGGAGTAAGATTTTTCAAGTGGACATGGATCACAAGCTCCAGCATCAGTGAATTTTTCTCCTACCTAGCATTCTCTTAAGTTTATTTTCAAATCAAAATCAATAACAGTTGCATTTTAAGCTTCTTATTGAAGTAGTTCTTTGTTTGCAGGCTTATCTGGGTCTATTCCATCAGATGCAAATGAAAGTTTATAATCTTCCCCTGGTGCTCCTGTAAATATGATATTTTCTAATACATAGACTCCATTCTTTGAGTAGAATGTAGTAGTTCCTGCAATTGTCGCTGAATATTTCATAGAGTTAGACCCATTACTAACCACACCTTTAAGTGACACATCAAGTTTTTTACTACTTTCAGTACCTACTATTTATCCCATTGCATCAGCAAGTCCTATGTACATGGTAGGTAAGCTATCTCCGCTTCTTTGAGAATCTTACGTGGCAGATGTTTAATTAGTGGATACCTGAAGTTCTCTTAATCTTCTGCTGCTATCAACTGCTGAGTTAATACTAGATCTTAGTAATTGAGCTTAATACTATTCTTTTGTCAGTGATACTAGTTTCTGAGGATAACTTCCAATGTTATCTGCATAAACAAGTGCTTTATTTTATTCGAATTTATAGCTTGAACTAGCCAGTAGCGTTGGCTAGACATCACTCCAGTATAAGCCCCCTCCAGAGCTATTTGCTTAATTATTTTTGAATTGATTTGTTCCTTGCATGTTATATTTACAGTCAAATGGAGAGAGACAGTCCATATAAAGCCCACCTCCTAATGTTACAGCATAGTTAAATGTTAGATTATTCGATTAAAACAGAACTCTATACTGATTATTGAGATGTATTGCTCCACCAGTAGATAAAGAATATGAATTTGTGAATCTTGATGAAATAATCTAAAGTTTAATTAAGCAATATAATTACTTTAACAGTGTATTCATTAGTTAAAGTAAATTTCTATTTTCTCTGCTCAGTAAGTTCAAGATATAAAGCACCACCAGCATGAGAGATAGAGTTATTCATAGTTGCATTTGTTATGTAGAAATTACCACAGTCATAACATATGATTGAACCGCCAGCTTATGGAATTTTATCAACATTCATAGATCCTATTATTATTATTTGACGATATATTACTTTAGATATTAAGAGAATGTGAATAAAAATCTGATTCTTAAAGGTAAATTGATCCAGTTGATTTGGAATTTTCTATTAATGAGCGATTGAAAGTCACATATTAGGTTGAATCCTACGCATATAGATCTCCTCCTTATTGTAAAGCAACATTTTAGAAGAAATATGAATCTTAAATATTAAGTCTTTTGAAACTAGATGCATAGATAGCTCCACCTGAGTAATATGCAAAACTTTAATAGAAAAAGCATTTAGTGATATTTGCAAGAGAATCTATGTGAAAGTTAGCAATACTAGAATTTACCTCCTGAGACATAAATTGATCCTCCGTATAAAGCATAGCCATAGTAAAACTCAGAATTAATAACGGTCAGATTACTGCTCATGATAGTGTGAACAAAAGCTCCTCTGCTGTTTTTATCTTAAGCGCTTGTTACCTGTCTTCTGTAACTCCTGAATTAAATGTTATGATTTGAAATAATATACTAAGTATCATCTTAGAATGTTGTGTTATCAATAGTAAGATTGGTATAGCCAATGAAAATATTCTTTGAAGTTTCTCTGGCTACATTTTTATAGAACAAGCAGTAGTTAATGAATGCATAATGGCCATACATCAATTAAATTGTGTTTTTATCTGCTTCATTATTTGAAAACTCACTGTCATCAATTATCAAAGGTTAAGTCTAGAGATATGAAAATAAACTGAATAATTACCTCGCTAGATTCTAATACATTAATGACTGAGTTTTCTTGGGCGTAATTTCCTATTTTAATATTCAAGATCTTAATATACCTCTGAATACTGAATGACTTAATGTGAAATATGATTTCGTAACGAGATTAATAGCCCCTCCTTTTTTAACTGCGTAATTTTTACTAAATATGCAGCTTGAGCACTAAAATTCATTTCATTAAAAAATATTACGTTTAAATAGCCAAGGTTATCAATAGATATTGCTCCTCCATCCTGACCATAGTTATCCATTAATTCAGTTTCTTCAAGCGTCAAATTCGATAATGACACTTATATAGCACCTCCAAATATTGCACTGTTCACTAAAAAATTTACTTAGTTACAATAAGATTGAGATACTTTAGAAAGTTGATTGATAATCGATTAGCTGACTATTATAGAGACTTATTACTCCACCAGAATAGGAATCATAGCAGTATTTAAATTCATTATTTCTGGAATTAGCTGCCTTAAGGTTCTAGAATGAAAAAGCACTTTTATAAATCTATATGCCTTCAATAAGTCGTTATTAAATCTTTAATTTAGATCTTGATTCTTAGCAGTAAAATAAATTGCCTTCCATATTTAGCTCAGAAGATTTTGAAATAGAAGTCATAATTATACCCTCAAAAGCTTTTGATATCTAAATTGTATTAGCATAAAGTGTAATATTCTTATATTATGCGCCATATATTACACCTCCAGAACCCACTAGAAAATCTTAACTGACTCCACTATAATATATTTAATTCTAAGTTAGTTCTAAGATTAATTTTTTATCATCGAGTCTTAAGACTCCACCTTCATTTTCAGCATAACTATCTATAAATGTATTATTGATCAATTTAATCTCAGTATCCTCTTAAAATGAAGGATTTAGCTTTTTGATAAGTATTGAGCCTGCTTCATTAGAAGAATAGCAGAAATTGAAGATTGAGTCAGATATAGTTATAATCGACTAATCAAGAATCTAAATTGCTCCTCCGTATTAAGCATTATTTCCTGTAAATTCACAATTCTCTATGCTTCCTTCGACTAATTGCAAGGTCATTGCAGCCCCATTCAATGCTGTATTATTCTCATAAACTGAATCCTTATCAATAAAGCTTTTGCAATTAACAACCTAAATTACTCCATAGTTGTTTAATGATATATGTTGGTAGGTGTTATTATTAGAAGTTGCCGTTTTTATATCTCCTAGGTAAATTAGACCATAAAATTTATAAAGTATACTGTCTTAAAACAGAATAGTCCTAAAGTCTACCTCATTTTCTTCTAAATATTCAATAACATAGTCATTCAAAT
This sequence comes from Stylonychia lemnae, assembly GCA_000751175.1. Classification (NCBI taxonomy): domain Eukaryota; phylum Ciliophora; class Spirotrichea; order Sporadotrichida; family Oxytrichidae; genus Stylonychia; species Stylonychia lemnae. Next base: position 6,151 of record CCKQ01013877.1, read on the forward strand.
ATCCAACAATAATGTTATCTTTAATTTAGACAGTTTAAACTTGATAAATGTACATCATCTGATACGTATAATAGTCAGCTAGCACATCCTCAGTAATTTCTTCTTCAAAGTCCACTTGCACATATATATCTTAGAATTCTACGTAATTGCTGAGGAAATTAAATTGGTCACTCTGTACTATAGTAAAATGTAATCCACCTAATTCCTCGTCCAGTATTGAGTCATTTCCTTTTTCGTATTTTATTTTCCACACTTCCCAGTATTTTGTCATATTTGTTATGAAAGTACTATTCATTACTGTTATATACTCCTTCACTGATTCTAGATCTTTCTAAAATATGGCTCCACCTGAATATATTGCTTAATTATCTTTGAATGTACATTGATCTACCTATATATTTTCATACTCTGATCCAGTACTCACTACACAACCATAGTAGCAAAAGTTCTCCTCGTAAATGTTGGAATATAATTTTAGAGCACATGAACCACATTAATAAACGCCACCGAAGTATGCAGAATTATTAGAGTAATAGCTAAAAGAATCTTAAAATGTTAAGTATCCTAGATCTCCATCTAAATTGTAGACCCCTCCACTTCCTATGTATTCTATTTATTCTTCTTGTGAATAGAAAATAGAAATACTGCAATTTGTAACATTATTTCTAATTGACTAAACAGTAGAATTGTAGTTTGTCCATAATTAAAAAGCATGGTAACTCAATGAGCCTAATCTCTTTTATTCAGCTAAGTAACTCTTGCTTTGCATAGAATTTACAAAGTCTGAGCAGGAAATAACGTTATCTTATAATAAAGCAGTCAAGGTTTTGTGTGTAGAAGAAGCATACATTACAGCTCCTGAGTTAAGAGCAGAGATATTAAGGATAGTCTGATTTTTAAAAGTTATTTCAAGCTCATTAACACTTTCAGCAAATAATATTCCTCCTTTCTGAATTGTTGTAACATTTAAAAAATCATTCTTTTCTAAAGTTATTGCCAATTTAGGTCCTACTATGTAAATAATCCCACCTCCGTCATAAGCTGACTCTGTTATTGTACTAATAATAAGCTCACTTGCCCGCTATGAAGAATTCACATTAGTAAAATTTGAACCGAGAAGATTGAAATTAACTTCTGTCTAATTTCCATAAATGAAAGCAAAACCTCCGTTATCATATGTTAAGACATTATTGACAATTACTTGATTGATCACAATTTCTAATGGTTAGGCTAATTTAACTCTTGAAGCTGAGTATATAACTCCTCCTTGCAATCCTTATTGTAAACCATACGTACTATTTTTGATGGTAAGTTTTTAGCATCCTTCACAAAATAAAACTCCACCATAAAATGCAAAAGAGTTTAAATAAGTTGAATTATTTTCTGAAAATATAGTATTGCCAGTAAGATGATAAATTCCTCCCATATATGCATATCTGCACCCTTCAAACAGATTTGATTCTGAAGAAATATTCAATGTATATGAGGAATTTAAAAGTATCACGAATGCAGTCCCATAACTTTTTTAATCTGAGTCTTTATTTTCGCTCTCATAATACATTCTGTTGTAGAATAAATTATCTTTGTAAAAATCGTAAATTATGGATTTATTCTGTTAGGTAACAGTATTATTAAGGATTTAAAGATTCAAGTTGTTCAATTAGTTGATAAAAGCTATATAGCCTGCTCGAGTATATTAAGGCCACTCATAGAATTCATTTGTGGTGCTATGGATCAAATAATTTTAACTGAAATTGCAGTATTATATTCTTAATTTTGATAGACCTTATTATTTACTATTTGGGGTGCTCCAACTTGGATTTATTGAAAGAACTCCTCCTTTGCCATAAGATTCGGTGTTGGTAAAATTGCAATTAAGTATTTCTAATTAGCCAGTATTACCTTAGTTAATGTGTAAAACACCACCACCCCTTGTTACTATACTTTTAAATGAGCAGTTTTAAATGGTTTTCATATCGGAAGATGAGCTTTGAGACAAACTAATATTGAAAACAGAACCTCTATTGCCATAAATATTTTCAAAAATCGAATCTTATATTATTGTTTAAGCCCCAATGTTACCCTCAATTATCAACTAGAAAATTTAAGGAGCATCATCATCTTCTAATGGGAGAGATTAATTACCATACTGAAAATTTTAAATATAATTCTATTCATAGTCCCGATAGACTTTATTTATATCTTTAATTCTAATATCCATTATAGTTGCATTTTTAGTACTTATTTAGAACAATGAGTGATTTTAATTAGCCCAGCAATCAATGTTATTAAAAGTGACGTTTTTCATGAAGAAATCTGTCATAATGTCTCCACTAAGAATAATAAATTGTTATTTAATCTTACTTTGATGAGAATATAAGGCCTGTATTAGGAGAATCTTAATATGCATATTTATTAATTTCAAACTTTAAGTCATGAAATGCGCTATCTATTATGATTAATCCTTTAATTTAAGACTATTCATCAAAACCAATAATTGGATTAGTTTAAGCATAGATTAAATCTTGATTCGAATCATAATTGGATTTCAATTTCAAATCATCTTCAGCGTACTTGCTATTGAACATACCTTTATAGTTAGATATTTCAACATTGACGAAATGAACAAAGCCATAAAATCTTTTAATTGTAATAAATGCTCCCTTTGTTCTATTCAGTTCTTATTAGTAGATGAAATTATCTTAGATTGTAGATTAGTTTATAAATAAATAGAGACTTTGTCTAATATATATCAGTCCCAAAAGCTGTTTATCATCGTTATCATTGGTGGGCGGAGGAGAAGATGATGTAGATTATAGCATTCTCCTTCTACGTTCATAGAGGACCCAATCTCCTAATTCCTCATCCCAATAATAATCTTCACTATAATCGTCTTCGTCAGATACATATGATTTAGAGAAAAATCTGGTTAAACTCATTCTTGTTTCCACATATTCTGATTAATTTTTAAAAAGCTATACTTTTTGGTTCTCTGAAGTAGTGAAATTTTAATATGCTATGGTAGATTCAAAAAGATTTTCACCATTTTAAGTATAGGTTTCATTCTTCAGCTAAATCCAAAGAATTCCTCTTATATCTATCATTCCCTCATTATATCCTCCATAGTTTTTGGTGTAATTGTTATTACTTAGCATAAATTGATTTTTATTAGTTTCTCCAAAATCTTGAGACACAATTTTCTAAACTTCTATTATTTACTCATATTAAAATCTAGCTTTATCAATAGTCAAAGGCTTGGGTTAATCAAATTAATCTAGAGTATCTTCTGTTTAGCAAACCATCTAAATCAAACTTCCACCAAAAAGTGGGCATCCAAAATTATTTAAAAACTAATTAGCATTTATCAAGACTCCACCACATGGCAGATAACCATCGGTTAGGGAATAATCAGAAAAACTCTTATCATACCTTCTTATATGAATCGCGACTGTAGAAATATAGGCGAAATTCTATTTGAACAAATTTTCCTCAATCAATATATCTTGAAGCTGATAATCAATTTTATTAGGATCTTTGGTGCCATCTATATTGATTATTCCTTTAATCACAGAATTTCCTTAAAAAATATTTAATCTAATCTCAACACTGTCCAATTAGTTTTGTATACTTATCAAATGCTTCAATTGAACAAAATCACTGGTATACCCATTACTAGTCGGATATACCGTCTGGAAAATCTAATCAGGATCTAGATATTCATCAAATTAAAAGCTTTTGCCATTTTCTAATAGGCCACATCCATCTTAATACCCAAGTACATTGTATTCAAATAAATTCCCTGTTAAATTTGTAGGTCCATTAAAATTATCCAAATGCAATATTTTTCCCTGTCTGTGCATTCCATAAGAAGGATTTATCAAGGAAATACTTTCAACTTTTTCATTAGAATTGCTATTCACATCTATATTGGCAGTAGTATCCACTCCAAATTTGGTGAAAATAGTGTTAAAAATAGTTAAACTTCTACAGTTAGAAGTGCATACGCCAGCAAAATCTCTATCTTCTTTAAAGATCTTATCGTAAATCTGCTTTTGATACAGATTCATTCGAATCTTATGGTTAGAAAATATTGAATAAGATTCAGTCTCGTTTGGCCAATAAAATTTCCTAAAATTTCTAAGAATAGCTCCACAGGTTGAAAATCTCTCGAATTTTGAGTTTTATATTATTATATGTCCGCCATAGGAATTTGTCTCAATCAAAGTGTTAAAATCAAAAATGAAATTCTTAAATTCACACCCCTTTAAGCAAATAAAGTTAAGAATATTACATCTATTTAAAGAGTTGGCGGCTTGGTTAATACTCTAGTTAGCACTGTTTCTTTTGATATATCAAATTTGAATATAGACCCTCCATTTGCAATATTGCACTCCTCAGTTCTAAATGGATATAAGCCAATTATAGCATTACATTTTGATATTTTCCTTATCACAGTAATTTTTTTAGGCATTTACATCTGAAATTTCCAAAGTTATTGAGTCTATTTTGCAACAATCTTCAAGTTGACTTAAACATGGTGCTTGGATGTCAAGCGCTATAAATTATGAAAGTCTAAGTACTTACCTATTAGTGAATCCAAACTATCAATTATGATATTTTTCATGATTAGACCTTAGCCTACAGGAATATTAAATCTATCTCTTATCTTGTTTTTTATTACTACTTTGGTAGTGTCATCTTCATAACAATCAGGATCACCAGTACAATAGTATGGAGTAATAGTAAGTTAGATGTTCTAAGAATTAGTATCAGTATTATAGGGCCTATAATATTTAGTTGCGGATCTTAAAATCCAATGTGTTCCCTTCATTAGATTAATTTTTACTGTGCACGTGTCTGTTACATATGCACATAATTCATACATGCGTATCATGGCATCTTGTATATCCATAAAAGGGTTATCTTTTGCACCAGTCTAGCTAGTTGCATCAAAGCCTATAGTTGTAGGAGCTTTAACAAATAGTTCGACTTAATCAGTTTGTTTAGTCTTAGAAACACAACTTCCAAATGATACTTTGTTACTAGTCTTGCTGAGATAAAAACCTGCTTTGCATCGGGTACAACCAGATGAAAATTCATTTACACATTCCAGACAATCATCATGGCATTCAACGCAATCAGATTCCGAGATTTTCCCTCTTTAACTAAAAGTTTTTCTACCAAATTGTCCATTTGGACATTTCGATACGCAATTGCCAGTAGAGTCTTAAAATCCATTGACACAACCTAGACAGCCAGTAGTATCACAATTAGCACACTATGGATAGTAATTTAATATTGCTTTTGCTAATTTTCCGCTGTTGCAATCTTTGCAAACTCCATTATCATCCAAAATGAATGTCTCCATGCATTAAAGACATTATGTATTATTATCAGCATCACAAGAGAAACAATTTGTCACGTTACATTTTGAACAGAAGTTGAATTCGTTTAGTAAATATCCATCATCACAAACTTTACATTGCGCTGCACCTTCAGATGTGGCTTGAATACAGTTATCAAAGTATTTATTAGGCTTCTTCTCTACACAGCTATAAGTTTGATCGTAAGCAAGTGAAGTGGAATCCTAAAAATCTGGAGAACATTGCTTGCAAATACCAAGATCTGTTTCCAAGCATTCAAAGCACCATTTATTATTCTAGCATTCTTGGCATTGATAAAAATCTTATGAAATTGTAGCATTTTTGGCATTCACCCAGCCTTATGCTTTGCCTTACGGTTGACAAGTTTCACACCCGTAATCTATATTGCAAGATCCACAGTGATCGCCACAGCTCTGGCATACACCGAACATTTCGTCATTTACGTATTAATACCCAGCTAGTTAACAATCTGGAACACAAAATGTGAGAAAACTAGGATAAGTCTGACTAACAACCCCTGTACTATTAGAGAGTAAGTAGAGTCCACTTTGACATTAGAGACACTAAGCATAAGTTATGGAGCCTACTCCAACAGATTAGCATTTTTCGCATCCATAAATCATTCCTGAGCATCCTATATGATATAATGGTTAAGAATGCTATTTGAAATTTTATATATTAAGTTAACTTCTTACTTCAACAATCACCGTAATCATCTTGGGCGAAATATGGTGAGGGACCTAAAATACGTTGAAATGATAGCTAATATATATTACAATCATTCTATGGATTCTCTAAATCAGTTTCCTCAGTTGAATCTTAACCATATATGAAAGGTACTAAGAGCATTATTGTAATAATTTAAGCTTGATATCTCATTTAAATTTTTAAATTATATATTTTATTAGTACATTCTTAATAACGGCAGCGTTGGAGTATGGGGTTTTGGGGTTTTGGGGTTTTGGGG
>CCKQ01013888.1:0-11926 GCA_000751175.1 Stylonychia lemnae
CCCCAAAACCCCAAAACCCCAAAACCCCAAAACCCCAGGAGAGATAATGAATTTAGAATTTGTGCAAATGAATAATGATATCGAAACTATTGTGAGATAATATAATAGATAGAAATTCTGATACTCACTATTACAGTTAAGCTGCAGAGTTAAGTAGCGCATCAAGAGAAGATAGCTTATCTAGTATTTGCTTAGCATCTTTTTTACCCATCTCAAACATTATCTTGTCTCTTACATTTCCTCTCTAAAATAGGATTAACTAATAAGTTTTATTACTTTGGGTTAAATGACAACTGTTGCTGATTATTAATTGATGTTCCCCTGATGTCTGCTGGCAGTAGTAACATGAATCTCCCAATCTATTTCTGATATGCCTCCAGTTTGATTTCTCAATGGTTCATTTAAAGCCTTTATTATCTTGTTTTACTCATTTTTCCAATATTGGGCGATTTATCTTTTATGATCATCTCTAGCTTTCACTTACTAAACAATCACATAAGCTATATTTATCATACATTTGTTAAAAACTCCTCCAAGTCATCTTTGCTCATATTGTTCTACACGATCGTTTCAATTATGTTTAATGTGCCCTCGACAAGCTTATTGAACTCTGTAAAATAAAGTAGATTATTTAAAGTTAAGCGATGCAAATAAGAATTCATTACATTCAAGAGAAGTCTCCTAGCTGTTGAATAAATTAGAGTAAAGGAATTAAAGATCAAGAGTATCGTCAACCTCAATATCTTTACTCTTTGAAAATTGATCCTTGTACTTAATGTTAACTAGTCCCTTGAAGAAGGCATAGAAATATTTCTTGTCCATACCTCCTGCTTCTACTTTAATTGCACCTTCCATTAATTAAGATATATAATCTTATGATAAAATTATAATTAAATTTTGTCAAGGTAATTAAGTTTAGACATATTTCTTTAATGGTATTCATGAAATTAAGAAATATAGTTATCATATTATTTTTAAATCATAACTTCTTTGTTAAATTTGTAGCCATTCTTATAGTACTGATGACTTATTTGGTTCTTTTCATTCTCTATACTAATGATGAGGTTATAAGCTTGAAGCCTGTTGATTAGAGCCCTAGGAGTGATAGTTAGGCATTTATTATTAGAGATTTCCAAACATTTATTGGTTCTTTGCTTGCTATTACTGTAATTACTGCTAGTTCTAGTTTTGACCACCTTATATGACCAAAGGCTGACTTACTATTGATGATTAAGTCATACTTATATAAGAAGATCCTAATGTCTAGTTCATGAGTGTTTAGTTATTTTACCCTTATGATGAAGTTGTTTGATTGTACTATGATGATGTTTGAGTATTTGATTGAGTTGCACTATGATGAGAAGTTATATTGCTATGTTGCATGCTTGGTTAACTTTAGCTAATCTGAAATGGTTCTGTAACTACATTAAGTCCACCATCACCACAACCAACAAGTAAGAACCTTCTTTCAGGACTGACTATGATTGAAAGAACTGGATATTATGTTGATACCTATTGCTTCTTGAATTATCTCAGGAGTGGGAGCTATCTGAATATTAGATATCCTTTTTCTGTTCCGTAAACTAATTTCTCCATAAAATGAGAATCTTTTATAACTTGAGGTGAAATGATGTGACTGCATTCCTCTCTTTACTTTTCAAGTAAATGACCATTTAGTGTGAAAGAATACCATTAATGATCTTCTCTTGAGAAAAAGCAGCAAACTGGTAGAGGGGTTTAAGAAAGTATACCTGAGTGTATCGGTGCCAATTTCGGATGAAGAATTCTCTTGATAAATTTATCATTCCATAAATTATATATATTAGCAGAGCCATCAAAAGAGCAGGTTAGATATATTTTCATCTCCTCGTTAATGTGAATTGTTGATATAATTCCCTCATGATCACATATATGCTATCTAAGTTACCAATTAGACTCATTTGAAGGATTATTTGAACCCCCGATATAGTTCCACACTATAACATCTCCTGATTTAGATCCTGTAATCACTATTTTCTCATTTTAAGTTGCGGTTATAGCTGTCACAGTTGACTAGTGTGCATGCAGTATAGATGCTTGTTCTTAACTTACTCCTTCTATAGGACATATCGCTATTTTTCCATCCCAAAATCCTCCTCTCATAATGCATTTTTGACTGTGAAGAATCTAGAGGGGGAAATCAAATTTCTTAATTGATCGGTCATAAACTTCGAAACCATTTTACTTTTATCTATTATCAAATTTTCTCTTTTTGTCTTCACAGCAAGTAAAGGGAGTATTTGGATTAAGTTCGTGCGCTTTTGATAGCCAGAAGAAATAAGTGACAGTTCCATCTTTACTTAATCCAATAATTTACTGGTCATCAGCAAACTTCGCCTTTAAGATAGCTTCTTAAGACAGTAGAATTGGAGTCGCTTAATTTTATCCTCCTTAGTTAGATTTATGAGGCTGCTAAACTACCGGTTTATATACTTTTATTTTTGATTAATTGTCTACAACGCAATTATACTTGATTGCTTGATTTCTTGGAATTCTCTATGGATGCTTGTTCTTTTAAAATAGCTAAGCCGGTGTTTATCCATAGTTATAGATCTACTCCTAATAAGATTGCTTCATTAATTGATCAGTTATACTATCAATGTCTATTCCATCCTCATAGGTTATGTGAGCGAATAAATTAAGTGACTTTTCCGCTTCACCATCTCTTTACTTGAAGCCAAAAATATAATCAATCCAAGAGCTTAAGTTCTATGAAACATAGTTCGATTCAAAAGCCTCTCTCAAGAAAATTACAAAAAGATAAGGATCATTATTGCACCAAGCAGGTAATTTAACAGAATCTACAATATTACCGTCTTGTTTGATTCCAAATTTAATTTGGTTATGATTTTCAAACATCTCAGGACAATAGTAGAACTCAGGAATTAATTCTCTTACATCAGCATGGTCTTTTAAAGCACTTTCTAGAGATTCTTAAACACTATGGAATCCTCTATCAGGGGTGTCAAGATTTTTTCCATGAAGTTCGACCAAAGCATCAATATATGGACTTAATCTTGACATGTAATGCAGGACTATTCCGGGATTAGAATAATGAGAACCGCAGTGGAATTTTTCTTTTGATGAAGCAAAAGAATCCTAATCATCATACTTTCTTTTGAACTCTGCCTATCTCTCTGCAGTACCTAGTAGTTGCATATTTTTATTTAAGTCTCTGAATCCCTAAGGAGGAGGTACAACTCCTGCTGGTTAATTAGTAATCATACTGGCAGCTGATATATCCGGGGTATTTTGACTTGTGAAATCAGTTAAAATCCAAGGGAAAACTGGATATTGCGATAGATCATTGTACGATCTTCCAGATAGGATATTAAGTTGCATTATATATTCAAAATTAGATATCTTCCATTACATCCATTTATCTGTTAACTCTCTTTTCTTCAATATTCTTTTTGGCTCTAGAGTGTCATAATACTTTAGATTGTATGATTTAGAGTTCCTTTATCGGATTATTTTAGTAGCAAATTTATCTCTTTCATCTACGCTAGAAAAATTCAATAGAATAGATTTATTGCTCATCAGGAAAATCTCTAATCCTGTTTTTCTTCCTAAAAATCTCCTTCTCTATATCTCCTTAAGGTTATGGAGTGGAATGATCTTATATAGAAGATCATCATTCTTCTTTTGATATTTGAAGAAGAATATATTATCTTTTTCCTATAGTAGATTGGCTGGAGTAAATAAATCATCAAAGAATAAAATGTCATGAGAAGTTAAAGTTATAGAACCGGGTCTTTAATAAAATGGCTTGAGTATTGAGCATCTCATATCTGTAATAATTTCTTTAGTCTTTGATCTAAAAGTATAAATGTGCTCTTTGAGATGATTGATATATTGCTTCTTTAGACTTATCTTTTCTCTTGTTGTAAGTGTTCTTGAGAAAAATGTTATTATTGGTGTTTACTCGCTCTCAGTATATTAAATTCCAATTTCTTCTTCATCTTCTAACTTTTCATCTTCTTCCTCATCATCAGAACTATTTACTTAGACCTTGTTGTTTGATCTAACTTTGTTCTCCAATAAGTGCTATTTACTCTGAATAAGCTTGTTTTTGTCTATTTCAAAAAAGTCAATACTAGGATCAGAGTCGACAAGTGTGAAAATTTTTCTCTCCAAATCCCCTTCTTATTCCTGAAATTCAAAGCCATTTCTGTGCCTTTCATATTAGTAAGGCCTGATACCATCCTCAGTTCTATACATATTTAGCATTAGGTAAGAATAGTCGTTTTCAAGTGAAAATCTCCAGATACCTCTACTACCAAACACTGAGTGCTTAACTTTACTCCAATGATGGCCTTACTCTCTGATAAAATTATCATTCATTAGAGCGACCTTATTTTTTCTTTCAAATTCCTCTGCGCTTAGCTATCCTATCACTTCAATAGTTTCTAATTACATTCTCTTGAGTATCTCATCTTTCGTCTTATCATTACTATTTTAAGCTTCTATATAGTGTACAGAGTAGTTTCTTCTCTTCTGAATAAAGTGCAATAATGCTTGTTAATTCATTTGTTTCTTCACCACTCTTTTAATGCTTTCATTATTGAAGAATGTTACTTTCCAATCCTCCATATAGAAGCACTCTGGGAAATCATCATAGTCACTCTATTTAATTCTTGATATATCTCTCATATTGATTAGATACTCCTAACCACCTTGATAATTCTTAATCAAGTAGTTAGTAAAAATATTTCTGCAAGCTGTAATATGAGATTCTAATTGGCTTGGAGTATATTTCATCTTCTAGTACTCAATTACATTGATAAAGTAAATCATCAAATTTTTAAGGCATTAAGCATATTACTTGTTGAATTTTTAATCTTTAGGGCTGGAATTGTTAGAAGTCATTGAGTATTGAGACAATGTGCCTAAGAGATTTTGATTGGATCTAGTTGTCTGAATAGGAGTATGGTGTATTTCATGGAATATGAAAGTAAATGCGAATGTAATTGCTTCTGAAAATTTCCTTTAATAGTTGTTATAAATTGTTGATACTAATCTACTTCGCCATGATTCTGAAAGGATTATTATAAATTTGACAAATTTTTCAAGTCTATCTAGCCATAACTGAACTTGAGCTTTAGTATCAGCTTGTGTCAAAGTGATGCACATGAGATTGAGTAAAGATTTCATGAATGAATTTTCAGACTACGAATTTAGAACTTAATTTTAGGGTGTTTGATCAGCCTAGTTCTATTGTGAGTTATCTTAATGATGAGATTTACCCCCTCCTAGGACTCCTCTTAGTAGTCCTTTGCCTTTACTTTGTTATTACTTTGGTGGTTAATAGACTTACTAGGAAGAATTATTGACCTAATTTTTGTAAGGAGAACCCTCATGCATTAATATGTCTACTAAAGAGTTGAACTCATCAGCACTGCATTTTTCTAAAGTATTGAAAATTATATCCTCTATTCTAAGATGCTGGTTCTTTTCATTCTTAAAGATCCATTCTGGATAAATAGAATCAATAACCTAGAATATTTGCTCCATTAAGTCCCATTCAGCCCACAAATTCTTTTCATTTGAACCATAGTAATGCAGCAAGTAATCCTTTTGAATCCATTTGAAAAGGGATACATTAACATCTCTAAATTGCTCAATGTTATCACTATGTATAGTCTTATTATGAGAGCCAAATACCAATTCCTCCACAAGAGATATGATGTATAATAAGTTTTGCCAAGTTGGTAGATTCTTGCCAATTAGAGGTTTTAATCTTGAAGTATCTTCACGCAGTCCAGAGATTAATTATGTCAAGAGCACTCTTACTAATTTATTAGCAATTTCAATATCTCGCTCATTTCTATCTTTGATTCCTTAGTTAACTTACATCTGTACAATCATTGGCCATCTAACTAGGAAATTAATCTTTTTATAGGCCTCTTCCTCAGAGTTTGTACAAGCGTTCCTCAGCAAAAGTGTGTGAAGTTTACAGCCAATATCATAAACAGCAAGAGAAGTACCTTGAAGATTTTGGTATTTAGAGGTTAAGTCTTGGAAGGGCATCAAGAGCTCAAGCAGCCAAGAGTGGAATTGTGGGTGAACCATAATCTAAGTTCCATTATTAGAGTCCCATTTAGCAAGCATTTCTAAATCATTTAGTGCTCTTTGTCTTATAATATTATTTGAATAGGTGACCAAGATCATCAATAGCTAAATAGCTGGTTGATATCCAATCTTGTCAACTTCATCAATAACAATATTCTCATATAGAGAAGAGGGAGCTCTGCTTATTATCCACTCTAGACAACTAGTGTAAAGGTTCTCTAGTTCGAGAGTATATTCATCATTGCCTTTGTTTTAATCTGATTGAGAAACTAAGTCCTTGAATAAATTATCATCTTCATTCTGATTAGAACTCTAATCAAGTCTGAATCCATCATGACTCAGTATTAATTCATCACTGCTTCTCTTCTTTTTATACTCATGCTCTTTAATACTTTAAGATAACTGACTTAAGAAATTAAGATTAGGTTGCGTTTAGTTAAATGACTAATGCTATGTTGGCTTTTATTAGCTCTTTTTATCACCTTTATCCTTTTAAATTGCAGAATTTAACTATTTAACCTTTTCATTCTTTGCTTATGCTTCTTGAGAAATAATAGACTGGTTCTTTTTAAACTTTATTTCATTTATTGATGTAGAGGATTTAGATTAGCTCTACGGTGATAGCTCCTCTTGAATAGTATTGTTAGAAAACATTCCTTATTTCATTCCAAATGCTTTACTAGTTGATAGCCCTGCACTTCCTAGACTACTCCCCAGATTTATTCTATCTCTTGATCCCTCTAATGCAGCTTGCTTTTCATCATGAGACATCTAGAATTCAATTTTCTTGATTCCCCTTACACTCTATGGCGTCATGAACTATGATCTTGGATTTTAGAGCATATTGCCAGTTCCCTTTTTGTTATCCTTTGTCTTTGCCTATTCCTCCTATCTTTCACCTCCACCGAGATACTTGCTTTCAAAAGTAGGTTGTAAATTCTTATTTTCGTATTTAATGGGGTCATTGGGGGTTTTTCTATTCATAGCAGCTATGCACATGCTGGCAAGTTCTTCAATTTCGGCTTCAAAGTTTATAATTTCTTAGTCTTCACTCATCTTGACTTAGCCATTTTCTCCCCCATAGGTAAACAGATCATTGATTGCATCCGTGTCAATATTTAGTTTATTATTTTAATTGGTGAATAATCTTGCGTTTTTCTTGAATGATATCACTGCTTTCTTAGACTTCGGTTGTTATTGCTAGTTTTGATTTTAAGACTACTAGATTTGATTGTCTCTTTCTACAGACAAAGATTCCTCCATGACAGTGTCTGATGTTGCTCCAGTAGTTCCACCTACTATTTTATTCTTCCTTTAGGGGACTATCATCAATACATCCTCGTCATCATCATTGATATTTAAGAGAGGAGCTGGTATATTACTTCTACCTCGATGATGAACACTTCCTGCTGTGTTTTGAGATTACACTACAACACTGCTTCCCTTCTTTTACCCTCCTATTATAAATGAATCTGGATCAATTAAATCTGTCTCTTTAATTCTTTTTTCTTTGAAGAAATCACTTTCAAAGTAGACATCATCTTCGTCTCCTTTCTGATTGTACAGACTGGCAATCTGATCTAAGTCTTCAACCTCCTCTACCTTATCCACTAATACAGAGTCTTCTGATTTTTTTTCCTCTTCCTAATCTTCATTATCACCATCTGAATCCTGAAACCCAAAATTAAATGATTTTGGCTATCTTAGGTTAGATTTGCTCATAACATTTTCATTAGCAAAAGTTGTAGAAGACTTCTTTCTAGCTCTACCTCCTACAATCTATGAATCATCATTATTGTCATATTCTGCAAATTAGATAGCTCCTCTATTTTTATAATCTCCACTTGGTCCTGTGAATGTGTTCCTGTTCGTCTGATTTGAGGTAAAATTGTCAAATTGATCCTCGTTTTCTTAGCCGTCTAAGGTTAGTTCAAGTAACTTTGTATTCATTCGCTTTTCACCTTAAAATGAAGAGGTCATAGTCTAGGTTTTATTGGTTGCTTTAAGTTAAGGCAACTTCTAGGTATTCATAAATTACTTTTTGCTCTCCTTCTTTTGATCTTTGCTTTTAAATCCTAGTATTCCAAAATTCTATAGCATATCATCACTCTATTCTAAGGCCTCTATATCTTCCATCTCTTCATCATCTTCATCTTCGTTTACTTCTGCAATGGTTTTTTATTTACCAAAGATATAGGCTTTGCTTGTTTAATTGAATTTCTACTTAGAATTATCTTATTATGAGGGCTGGCTTTCAGGTGAGTCAAAATCAAAAGCCATTGTCATTTTACCTCTGCTACCTTTAGGAGCTGGTGGAGGTGGCCTTGTACCGGGTAGGAGATCATCATCCATATTATAGTCATCATTTGACTATTATTTTGCTTTTTAAACTTCATTAGGTTTCGCAAGGACGTTTAAGCTTTTCTAAGGTTAGGACTTATACTTAACCTCAAGATTTATATCTGCCTGCTTGATTATTTGATTTGAACTATTTTCATCATCATCATCTTCAATAAATAGACCTAAACCGAATTTCTTCTACTTTTTCTGAGGTGGCATGATTAGTTATTCTAAAGAATCATCAATAACTTATGCTGTATTTTCATCTTCTTTGCCAGAATTTTCATCATCCATCATTTCATATTGATTTGGATTGGATGATTCAAATTTATCTACACTTCTTAGCATTTTATCATTGCCTAGAATAATGTTTTTGAAAATCTAACTTTTTTCTCTAATATTAGCCATCTCCATCATTTGTCTCGGAAGCACAATATTGCAAAGATAAGTTAATACATCTGGATCAATGGACATTTTGATTAGGGATGTATGGCTACTTAAGACATCAATTAGCTTTACACACATTGCTTTCACATCGAACGATGAATTAGAGCAGAGATAGAGGAGAATTTGTAGTCCATTGGCTTTCAAAAATTAAGCAGCGAAATCACCTGGACTTGCGCAATGTTGACTATCTCCCTCTCTGCTGTCTAGTAAGAGAACTTTTAAAAGCTTAAGCATTTAGAGATGGAAACAAGGGGAGGATTTCACTGTAAGGGATTTGGCAATATTCTAAATTTAATCTAGTACTTCATTACCACCAGTGGTTAATACACCTTCTAGTACTCCAGCAATTGGTGCTAAATATTTATCTATTTGATGGGTATTGTTCACTTTTTAGTTGTCTTCACGGAATTCTATTGCTCTACTTTAATTCTTTGGAGTAATGGAGGTATTGCCTTGTCCAAGTTTTTTATCTTCCTTGATGTTTGAAGTTGAATGTTCTCTTTTTACTATTCCCCCTAATTAGCTAGATCTGCCTTAATAATTTTGATGTAAAGATTGTATTTAACCCTAGTAGAACATCATATAAGTAGTTTTATGATATTCACAGCAGTGTCCAGCATCCTTTATGTCGCTTATTTTGACCATAAGATCAATCAAGTTTTAAATACTGAAAAGTCGGTTATACTAAATTGGGTTTTGAGAGTAAATGGCTTTTACGAATAGCCAAAATTCATTAATCACATCAAGATTTTCAGTATTGAGCCAATAATCGCTGCTTTACATTAAATTTCTGAAAAATTGCTCCTATAGTTTTGAGTCTCCGATCTAGAATCTGATTTCAGCTAAGAGTTGAATGGTATTATTATTGACAGCATTTGCTGGGAGTTTATTCAGTAAATGGAATAGAATATTGAAGAAAGGGGTAGGCTACTCTTATTCAAACATTGAGTATGACTTTGATGCGATAACAGCATTAATCAGTTTCAAAAAATTGTTGAAGGTTGAATCTAAATCATTAAGTGGGCTCATGTTTGGGCTATGATAGATAGAGATTGCTCTCATTATGTCTAGTAGGGGCAAAAATGAAGCTAATCCTCCACTGTAAAATAGTTTAGACTTAGGACCAGTCACACATACTCCAGAATTAATCATTAGCTCAGCATCCCTCATTTCAACACAATCGTAGATAGTCTTATCTATAACATTCATGAACTCAAATTCTAATCTTACTTGATGTCCTGTCAGGATTGTAGAGGATAAGCATTTTATCAATAAACTTTTAATCAAAAATGTCTGAATTCAATGAAGTTCCTGAGGAGCTACTATTCTTATTATATGGATTAACAATCATTTAGCTGTTATTAAAAATGCCAAATTCATAGTTGTGATACATCTAATACACGATTATTAATGATAAATATTGTTTTACTTGAATCAACTTTTTGGAGTTGTTGACTGGCTCCTTGAATATCATAAAAGTTGATAGCTGACCTACGAAGTTTTTACAGATAGATATCATTGATATTTTGGCGTTTTTATCAATCTTGGGGTAATCGAGTGGAAGGTTGACTACTTGCTTGTCATTTATAATTGCTGTAAATTGAGGTCTTGTAAAAGATGGTCTCTCATGTTCTGTTGCTAAAAAGTACCATTTCTTTGGGAGAAACTCCCCAATCAGTATACCATTACTCTCAACAGCTAAAATGGGTTATCTATTTTTTATTTGATTTACTTGGTGGACTGTAGTTTTTGCCAAGGATTCTATAGAATAATTTTCTTTCATTAAAGTAACATTCAAATCCTCCTTATCCTTAGAAAAAGCAGTTGAATAAAACTGGTAAATTTTTATCATCTTAAAGTGTGTTTTCTTGTATGTAAAACCAAATGCATGCTGTGAAACCCTAATAGAATAATTTAGACATTACATTAATAAATTGAACTTACCTTAATAAACTCAGCACTTTAGATAGTCTTAGATATAACTTGAATGCCTGAGAGAAATCCTGAAAAATAAAAATAGTTACTTGGCCCAACTTCAAATCTTTGTTCAAACATATTCGTAAGAATTCTTAAAGCAGTGTCCAATTTTGATAAAGCACTCTGGGTCTTACTTTTTCTGCTAAGCTTTGAACATCTAATTTTCAAATATTAGTATACATATTCTAAATGGCATCTAAGAAAACGTTTTCCATAGGTAAGTTTTCTAATTAGGTTTAGTAATTTCTTAGAACTATTTTTATTAGTTGTTGATAGTTTCAAACAAAGCTGGACCGATAACAATAAAATATCATGCTCTGGTATGAATTATTTTGAATGAGACTATCTCTGTGATGTCTAAGGATCTAATTACAATTAATTATCACTTTCCTTGTTTTCTCTAGCAAGTTTCATCATTTAATCAATGTGAAGTTAGTTGAGCCTGGTAACATTTGTAAGTACTATATGATCAGTCAAGACCAGAGAATTGTGACTACACTTTTACAAAATGTCATCTAGTCTGTCGATCAAAATGCACTATGAGCTTTCTGCCAGCTGCAAAAACTGGTCTTTAGAAAAAACTTTGAAAATCGCCTAAGGATTTGTGATGAGGAACGTATTGGTGTAATCTTTATCATATCCCACCTTGAAAGAAGTGGGATAATTGGTTTACTGCTGTTGTGAGACACTAGGCTGAGTTTACTATTGCTACATGTTTGAGTTTTATGAAGAATTTTGAGATTTTTGCTGCTCTTAAGATGCAATCACTGGGATAAGGCAGGGTTTATCGAAAATACTTTCAAGTTCTTAGAGCATTATTTCTTCTATCTCCTCGGAGGATTAATATGCCGGAGGTAGGATTGAAGTTTGAATATCCAGTTGATTTGGATTATTTTTCATTTTTATATACTTTAACTTTACAATTCAAATAATAAAGCCCTCTTTATTTCAATTAAATCTATAATTTCATGACTTATCTTCATAATTTATCATATATTATTATTCTAGCTAATGTTTGATCGCGGGGTTTTGGGGTTTTGGGGTTTTGGGG